>JAHWFP010119429.1:0-13127 GCA_023313725.1 Lithobius niger | reverse complement strand
CCCCCCCCAAAAAAACAAAAGTGGCAGCAAGACAGCAAACTTTCCAAAAGTGCCTGCCTCGAAATGATGTGCCTGCCTCGAAGTGCCTGCCCAGAGAGTCCGTCTCCAAGTTTCTGTTCCGTCTGGCTGATCACTCAGGGATCATGGGTGTGAGTTAGGGTGGAATGTAAAAAAAAAAAACTTTTTTTTTTTTTTTGGGGGGGGGGAATTCCTCATTGGCAGGGCGTGGAAAAATAATTGCTCTTGGGCATCACTATCACACTATCACAAACAAAAAAATTTCATCACGCTGGGGTCACGTCTTGAGGTGCCCCAAGGACCTTCAAGTTTAACATTACACAGCAATGGGTGGAACGGCGTAAAAGGCAAAAATGTTGATTTGACTGTTTTAAAATCAATATTTAAAGATTTTCTTATCCGATTCTCTCAGAAACTAAGTTAGCCTGGGGTAATTGCAAAGAATTTTATTTTTCTTAAAAACTGTGGGAATTATTTAGCATCGAAAATTGGCTAAAATGGCCTCTAAGACAATTTTGGCCCATAACTACTACTTAAACTATGGCGCAGTACACAATACGGCTACCTTTCTTAGTCCTAAGCGTCTCAAATGAGGTAATGTTAAAATTAAATTTAAAGCCAGTCAATTTACTTCCAATAGAGTGGAAATTCTCCATATTTCGCTTACTTCCACACTCCAGATAGTTCCTTATCTAGCTAATTTTCGACTGCAGCCTGCAGTCTTCTTCAGGCTCTTCGAAGGTAAGTTTATCTTCTGTTTACATTCTTCGTAAAATAACATTGTCGTGGTAGTTTCGGGCTTCGGGCTGCGGCAGTGGGTTGTGTTATCAGTTACGAGAGGTGTTGAGATACTCTCTGTTTGTGTAGTTCTTTTTTAGGGTGGGCGCATGGCCTAGGGCCGGGGCCCCAATAAAGTATATTGGATTGGATTGGATTGGCTGCGGCTACGTTAAATATATTCAGTTGTTGTCGAGAACCAAAATGAAATGGCCTTGGTTTTCGCTTTAATCTTTCAGTTTTAAACCATAGGTTGCAAAGTCTATAATTTTGAGGCCTTACGGCCGACATGACTGAATGATTTATTTACTTCTTCAATACAGGCTTCGGGAAGCTAGTTGAATTGTTTCCGCGATTGTTTGCCATAGACACACGCTAGTGTGTTGCCATCAAATAACAAACATGGGATAAAGCTTTGGCAGAACCTGAACAGAAAAACGCATTTCTAACGTTTCGTTTTTTCACAAACAAAATTGGGTGTACAGTGGACATACCGTACACATGATAGACACCGTAGCAATTACAATAAAACGGAAGCGAAAAAAAGCCAACAAATTAACTGAACACGAACGCAACGAACTATAATTTGAACTCCAATTCCAGGGAACAAGGATTGTGACATGCCAGTCTCCATTCACACGTACATCACTAATCAAACAAACAAAACGGTTGGATAATTCACACAAATAAAATACGCACACAAAATACAACATACACACGCACATGAAACAGAACGAAAATCTAAAACACATACAAACACAAATACAAACTGCGTTCACTTTCTGACATAACCACTGAGCAAAAACAGTCCTTGTTCCCTGGAATTGGAGTTCAAATTATAGTTCGTTGCGTTCGCGTGAACTCTAATCCGTTTTTATTCGTGTACCTTCACAGCTGTGAGTATGGGGATACGAGCTCTAATACTTTTTTCTAAACGGCGAAGCCGTCTTTTGTTCGGTTATTATTATAGAATTACTCATGGCAGACCTTTTGTCAGAAAATCTTTCATACAAACTATACAAGTGCTAATATTAGAATAGTGTGAACAATGTCCGTCGTAGCTCTTGCAAAATTAATGTGAAATTTTCCCTCCGCTTTTAATCTAGTAATCTTCCAGAAACTTCCTGGATTTTTTTCTCATTTTGTTGCAAAATTTGACCATGATTGGCATGGGAAAAAGTGCCGAGTTGTCCTAACTACATTGTATAAGCATCAAATAGACTTTTCAGCAGAAAATCTTTCATACAAACTGTACAACTGCTAAGACTAGAATACTGTCAAAAATACCCGTCGCAGCCTTTGCAAAATTAACCGAAGCTTCCAATGCCAATTTTCGTGAAACTTCCTATTTTTTTTTTCTTATTTTGTAGCAAAGTTTGACCACGGTTGGCATGGAAGAAAAGTGCCGAGTTTACCTAATGACATTGCATGAACAGCAAGCATGTATGCAGCAAAAGTTGAAAGAAGAAGAAAGCTGAAAAAAAAAATCTATATTAGAGATTCGGTGGTGGTGGTGGGGGGGGGGGGCGCCCCGCGGTGGGTGGAAGGCGGGAGGTGGTTTTGGGTTGAAATCAGCTTATCGCAAGCCAAGACCCCGGCCGCCTACCGACTGCTTATCTGTAATAGCAAAAGTGGTGGGTGCATTTTCCTTCCAGAAAATTGTAGTCTCGTGCTGGCGCTAAGTCAGGATCGGTGAGCAACTAAACGCGTTTCGCTGTAGGGTGATTGAGAATGATAACCTATAACTTCAGACTTTTATATTTAAAAGGGGAAAAAAGAAGAAAAAAACGAAAAATGTAAAAAAAAAAAAATTGGAAATCCCCGAATCATAATGATGATGATGACGACAACGTAGACCTAGATGCGCTACGGAGAACCAAAAAGGAATAAAAAAAAACTGAAAGAATTTCCACAAGCTTTGCCTTCAAGCGCCTTCTGCCGAAATCTCCCTTCCTCAAGCCATCGGATTAAGTTGCGTGGCACTGAATATTAATCCCTCTCATAATTATAAATCATCGTTGGCATGACGCGATTTTTCTTTTCACATGCCGAACGCACGTAAATTAAGCCGTTCGATGCATGTCGTAAAAGGTCTTAGCGTCACCGTAATTACTAAGCCTTCTCGACGGAACATACGCTAATTTATAGCATGTGGCTGTGCTGTGCTGTGCGCAGAGTCTGGGAATAATGTTAAACAGAAAACTTTTAAGCCTACTGCGTAAAGTTTAGGTGTATATATATATATATTTTTTTTTTTCAGTTATGATTCTTGGCTTTTGGCTTTCCCCTTCCATTGAGGTTAGCAGCTTTTTGCGGGAATTAGGCACATTGCAGTGATCAACGTAATCGCAACGGAGACATTTTTATGGTGTATGTTGAAAAATAGAAGCCCAGCGTGCATAATGTCGACACAACCCGACGTTTCGACCTGACTCCAGCTCATTATCAAACGAATAAAAAACACAATACACTGAAAATTGCATAACAGACAGCCGAATGCAGGAAAAACTGCCTAAATCAAACCCACAATTCGAACAATTCGAACAAAAAAACGAGAATTGACAAATTGAAAAAATGTAAAAAAAAAAAAAAAAAAGGAGAAAGAGGAGAGTGAACTCTTTGGGCTGAAACCACAAAAAGAAGTTAGATAAATCTACACAAAACGCTCTAAATTTTATAAAGGAAAGAGGAAAACGAGCCAAACAGCGAAAATCATACGTAGGAAAGAGCGTAGTACAGTAAGCCACCTTTGTGTATTTATGTTTCGTCGGAGTGGCATGACCCGAATTCGAACCGGCTACCCAATTCGTCCCCAGACCACTTACGTACCGTCTTAACCGCTATGGCCACATCCTCCACTAGCATAAAGCCAAGATCCTCACTGAACTCACTGACCCCGTTACGAAGGTCACAGCAGTGACCGGAGCTCCATTCGACCGAGAATGCTGCAGCCATGCGCAATATAACCACTCTACATGATTCCCTATCTCTGCTTTCAAATAAATAGGATTAAATAGACTAAACACACCAATGCAAACAAAAATGCGATATATTTAAAACTTGTGAAACGAGCATCATGTTTATTGTTCCAACACAGAGATATTCCCCTTAATCCTGCTTAATCCCGCTTAATCCTGCTTAATCCTGCTTAATCCACACGACTGATGTTCCAATGTTAAGTTTAAAAACTTGAACACGTATTCAATCAATGCAGTTTTTTTTTAATGTGTTTAGTACTTCCGTCATTGGATTATCTTGGCATTTTATGTCAACAATAAAAACTTGCACAAAATATTCAATCCATGTAGTTTTTTTAATGTGTGAAGTACTTCCATCATTGGATTATCTTGGCATTATATTTGAACAATGTCAAGCAGGGAAAAACTTGGTGCAATTCCTTAAAGTCGGGTTGTGGGCAAATAATGTCTGTCCAAGTGTTATTCGGCGGCTAATCAATCCGTCAATATATGAAGCATGTTTTATTTTTTCTTTCAAATTTCTTCTGTGCGTATATGGGGGGGGGGGGGGGCGATTTGAGCGGGTGGCCTTGTAGTTTGCACGATAGTCTCATATGGTAGGGATCTTGGGTTCAGTTCTTGCTTCATGAAAACCTTGCACGTTCAGAAATGGGCTCTTCTTCATGTCGATTGTGGCATGTACAAGATCTTATACGTGTTTATTGGCAGGCCTGTCTCTCTCCATACCAAGATAGCCTCAACAGGTGATAAGGATGTTAATACGACTACTTCCCTTTTCTTTATGCATCACGGCACACTATTCATACAAAAGAAATCGTAAAATTGGTGTAAAGTGAAATTTTTGTTACTATGCCATGCTGTTAAATCTAGCACTAAATCAGTCATTAAGTTATAAATAAAGAATTTAATCAGTGTTCCTTCCTTAGTAGCTAGACCTAGTTAAAAAATAAAAAAACTATTTGCCCGCGGTCTGAAAATCTAAGACACGCCAATTCTCTTAAGAAACTTGTTAAAGCCTGAGAAAGACATGTCATCCAGTGTGTTGTTTTTTTTTTGGTTTTTTTTTGTGAGTACGTGTGCGTAAAAAATTCGAAAAGTTTGCCGTAAAGCTTTGGAAAAAAATGAGAAATGGAAAAGTTGAAAGAAAAAATCTTGTAATTACTGATGACAAATACGTCCCTAGGCAACGAGCTAATTATTCACTTCTAGCAGCATGCCACGGCTGAAGCGATGATTCTGCTAACGGCAAATTCTTCAACCACCCTCGTTGGAATACAGTAGAGAGAGAGAAAAATCACAAAACCCAGCGGAGCCGGTCTTGATGAATTCCGCCATGTTGCAGCCGGAGGCTATATCGATGGGCATGAAAAGTACTCTTACATTTTTCCTGAAACTTTAATGTTGTTTACTAGTTGGTGTGAAGCTTTAACAAAAGATCTTCTTTTCCAAATAAATCACCTGGAATACGTTAAAGACCAATTACATCCATTTTGACAGGCATGTTTTACTTTTGGATCACCTTACACGATAACTAAACACAAGAATTGAGGTAGGAATACGGTACGTATACGTCCGATACAACAATTGAACGACTGGCATCACCAAAACGCGTAATGGGTGCCGCCATTGTTTCGCGTGGAACAACCGAAATTAATGCCGACAGATGGAGCTGACAGCCTTAGCTGGCCAGTACAGTCGTGCTGTTTGCTTACCAGTTATTTAAAGAAAAAAAAGGGGTAAACGGGTCGTGTCGAACATGGATTTGTCTTCGAATTTACTTCAGCCAAATAACTTCATTTGAGAATGAAGATTTTTTTTCTAGTTCTCGAGAGGGCGTTACCGATCGACATTGACCCCTCCTTCCCCCCCCCCCTCCCCACCTCCCGAATTGCTATACATGTTGGAGTAGTTGCACCCGTACACAAGCCGAATGCATTTGCTGTAAGGAAGCACCCGCACGAGAAAAAAATTCTTCATTCTCAAATGAAGTTATTTGGTTCGAGTAGATCCCATGTTCGACCCCCCTCCCCCACTCCCTTTTTTTCTTTAAACGACTGGGAAGCGAACAGCATAACAGTACTGGCCAGCAAAGGCTGGCAGACGCTTGAGCTACACATAGCCAACAGAGCTACCTCAGTGGGCTTCCGTCGGAACTTGAGTCGAAACGGCACAGCTCCATCTGTTGGCATTAATTTTGGTTGTTCCGCGCCAAACAATGGCGGCGCCCATTACGTGTTTTGCTGATGCCAGCAATTAAATTGTTGTATCGGACGTACGTAACGTATTCCTACCGCAATTCTTGTGTTTAGTTATTATGCAAGTGATCCAAAAGTAAAACAAGCATGTCAAAATGGATGTAATTGCCCTTTAAATTCCACACTATGAAAGAAACAAACTCGTGCAAAACGACTACAAATGAAAATCACCGCGCAGTTCTACAACAAAGACCATTCTCAGTCTTGCAAATTGTCGTCAACTAAATGCTGTTCGCTTTATCAAAATTCAGATAAAAGGTACGGACTGTTACATCACAACACTAAACACACGTGAGTTACAAACTAGCGTTTTGACAGACGAGGGGCGATTGTTGGCTCTACAAATACGGGAGGCTGTGTTGCGAGCCAAATTCAGAAAAGGCTAGTGTGTTCACGTGCGTTTGTAGTGTTGTAGTGCAGCAACTAGAACGTCTACCATCATTTAGTTCTAGTTGCACTTGGATTCAACAAGCAAAGGAATGCGTAGCGAATTAATTTTTACACAACAAATAAGCCACGTGCCTCCTTAATCATAGTGAGTGTAAAGTTGGTGCGTCCACGTGCACCAGCGAGCAAGCTGTTAAGGTTAACGATATCACTGTCGCTGAATGGCGCTTGTCTATCGGCTCAAAATCTCCGTTTCAAAACGGTCGATATATAGAAAAAAAAGTGCCCGTGATGTCGTTAGGCTTAACTTTACCGCGTGCTTCCTGGTGCACATGGGTGCACCAACTTTGCACTCACTATCTAAGGAGGCACGTGGCTTGTTTGTTTCGTAAAAAGAAATTTATTTGTGTGTTCCTTCGCCAGGTGAAAGTCGGGGCTAGACAGAACTATATATCGGCAAATGGCTATACATGGTGCAGCATGTCATTTGGTGGCAATCCCCCTTTAGGCCCACAACACTCAGTTGGCGAAAATTTGCTAGACTGTGAAGGGTCTTTGTTGTGGAACTGTACGGTGATTTTCATTGTTGTCGTTGTTGCGCGATGAACTAGAATATGTTCACCTTGAACGACTGTGGTGTTCGATGCATGGTTGTAACTAGCTGTAAATTTGAAGCTTACCAAGGTAGGCCTCGAAACAGCCGAGGAACGAGGGTTTCTAAATACAGAATTCATTAGGCCGCTAAAATTAAATTAAATGGTTCACAGGAGTGCACGCATGGTTTTTTTTCCTAGCGCCTGAAACGTTTTTTATGACATTGTCTAAAAAAAAAAAATCAATTCTGATCACGCATCAGCACTTCCACCAGACAATTCCTGGAGCCGATGACCATGTCAGCTCACTGCTGCTTTCAAATTATCGCCTCGAAACGAATCCGACCCATTCTGAAGTACGTCACAACAAAAAACTTGGATTTGAAGACTGACTTTTATATCAAATGTGCAAGTTTTGCACTTTGGCATTAAAAAAAAATATTGTACTAAAAACAACAAAATGTAAGCCACTCATTTTGTTTCGTTTGGTAAAAAAAAAAAGCTTCCATCTAAAAAATCACGATCAAAAAGTAAAAAAAAAAAAAAAAACCACCGCCCACTCGCGTCATATTTTTTTAGTACCACTCCTGAGAACCACTTAATTAATATTTAGCGGCCTCATCACACTTGGGATTTCGGGTTTCTGAAAAATTTACAGTTAGCCTACAGTTAAAGCAAAAAAAAAATAAATGCCTGTGTAGAAATAGCAGGTGTGTAGAACCCAGTTTCGCCCAATCCCTTAACAAAAAAAATCTTGTCCGCATGGCCCAATCAGTTACTGGCAAAACAAATTTATTGTCTGAAATCACATTTGACGATAAACTACAGCACCTTCCTTGACTGATATCTGACGACTTCATGGAAACCTGTAATGATTATGCTTCCTCTTCATTTTCGATGCTTGCAAGTGATGAGAAACTCGCCCCTGCTGAAAGGCTTCCTTCACATACCTATGATATTCGCAACCGTGCCAAACGGTGGGTTAAAAGTAAAATAATAACTGAAAATTGACTGCTAATAATTTAACTTTTGAGCCATCGTTTGGCACGGCTGCTATTATCAAAGGTTGTGGAACAGATAATAGTTGTGGCGAGGCAGGTGAAGAAAAAAATGTAGAACCGCAGTAAAACAGATGCGTGGTGTTTTTTTCATAACGTAAATAAAATAATTACAAACTAAAACATCAAGCGTGCGGTACAAAATGGATTACATGATTGAAGCTTCACTTTACTTGTTAAAATGCATACACGAATCAACATTTATGATTTTTAACATAAATAATCAAATGTACCATTCGGTAAATATCATCTGTTTAATTGCTCTCGTGGTTTAAGAATAGTTTCATTCGTTAACCACAACAGCACAAAAAAGTCACTCACTAGGCTCACTACATCTTCATGCCGATTCCACACTGTCAATATCTTTAACAAGATGCGGAGACCAAACTGGACTTGCATATTCCAGAATTGGTCTGACGAATTCACAGAAGGCCCGAAATAATGTTTGACGGTCTTTAGAGACAATTGCACGCCGAATCAACGCCG
This sequence comes from Lithobius niger, assembly GCA_023313725.1. Classification (NCBI taxonomy): domain Eukaryota; kingdom Metazoa; phylum Arthropoda; class Chilopoda; order Lithobiomorpha; family Lithobiidae; genus Lithobius; species Lithobius niger. The sequence continues at coordinate 4,575 of JAHWFP010119429.1, read as the reverse complement.
CCCTTTGGCTGGCAACCTTAATCTCATTGCAATGGACTGAACTTTTCAGAACTATCAGAACGAGCATGAGTACGCAAGGAAATGCTATCTACATGCAATTTCGATAACTTCTGACACAGAAGGATCTTTGGCATGTCATGAACACCTGTGCCTTGCATTTGTATGGCATAGAATATTGCATCAATCACACCAAGAAGCTTTGGAATGAATTGGGAAAAGTGTACCATTTCTGTGTAAAAAGAAGTATTGGGTGGTCTATCACATCCAGTAACAATGAGGCTTGTTTTGAGGTGAACTGTTTGACCTTTCCACTTATGGCCTGCTGGAAAAAGATTTTATTATGGCGTGAGCTTCGTGGCTGCAAAAATACTATTGTGGAGACTTTGTTTAGAGATTTGCGTGGCTGGCGCACACATTTTGGTGAGGAGATCCGTGATATATTAATTAAGTATGGGAGATGGTGCAATACCGGAAACAAAGATTTTTATTACGAACTTGAAAAGATGGTTCAAGCTTGTGCTGTATTGCGTGCTCCACTGCCGGACGATTTATAAGTCTATTTCTATCATCAATTTATGCTTAAAATGTGTCTTTGTAATAATGTATATATACCTATTTTCTCTACTACCTAATTGTACCTCGTTGTACTCATTAAAGTTCAAAGTTCAAAACGAAAACCCCAGTCCTTAACCTTAGTTTACAGCCCTTCAGTTGCCGATCTTCTATTTAAGTCTTCGGTATTTGCATCCTGGCTCTTCATCTGTGATACAATTTTTTTCAAATCGTGTCGTTGAGCCTTGGAACGCTCTCCCTGCCGATGCTGCCCATGCCCCATCCCTCGCTGCTTTTAAATTCAAGGTTTGCAATGTATTTTTAGTATGCAACAATGGCCAGCAATTGGTTACTTTTACCAGGAATTTATAGGGTTGGGGAGGAGAATTTGTAACTGAGACCCATATTGAATCGTCTAGGATACAGTCATATTAGTTCAGTCTTAGTTTATAGAGGGCGCCATGTGTTTTATGTGTGTATTTCTATTCAGTTTTCAGCCTAAAATTAAACTAAACGAAACTAGCTTGATTTTAATTATTATTTAGCCTAGCTTAGTTGTAATTTAGTTTACTTTAGATTTGGGCTGAAAAATGAGTAAAAATTATCAGATGGAACACGTGGCGCCCTCTGAAAACTCGGACTGAACTAATGGCGACCGATCTAACGTGTTTCAATAGGGACTTTTTAGAGTTACAAATTCTCCTCCAAACCCTATAAATTCTTGCTTTTACTTTGTTCTTGTTTAATTTGTTTTTGGCAGGGTGTTAGTGGGCCATGTCAGTGGGTCCCTTTCCTGAATTTTTTGTATTCCTTTTGATGCACTGAATTTTTCATTCATTCATTCATTCAGCGGCACCTCTACATCCATTCGGATGGGTTTGATTACATACATAACTTTTATCTTTTTGGTTCTTCAGCTGTGTCTGTGCAATCATTCCCTCCCTCCCTCTCCCCACCTTCCTAAAAAAAAACGAAACTGAAAGTCACTTAGGAAGGGTGCAAATTACCGCTGTGCTAATGCGCTCTTTGTCCCATATCTTTCTTTCGTTATCCCCCTCCTTCCTTCGATCGAAGGCATGGTCAGCTTTTCGTTTTGTTTACAGTCTTCAGGTGGAACTTGGTGAAGGTGCGAGAGGCAGAGAATGGCACGAAAATGGTTGTGTGTTTTGAGTGGAAACAACCTTACACTTGGAACCTTTCACTCGTGCCGTTGACGGAACAAGGTGCTTACGGAAGCAGACAGTCAGCATTGAAGACTGGCATTGTGAACTGCAAGGACGTCGAAGTTAGGGCGCGTTTCTATGCAACGACTCGCCTTTGTATTCCCGCAACTAAACCATGCGCAATGGCTGTTTGCCGTAACGTTACCATGAGTTAGCCAATGACGAACGAGAACAACGGCTGTTTCGCCGTCTGATTGGACTAGCCCAGTCACGTGATATGCACGTTACAGCAAACAACCATGGCGCGTGGTATAGAAGCGCGAAATCATCTGAAATTCCAACCTGGCGGCGGTTTTAGCTCTGCCAGCTCGAAACAAAACGAGCCAATAATTGGGTTTGGAAGCGATTGGGAAAATTGTTTCGTCAGGAGGAATTCTCTGTCTTACTGTCACGAATTATAAGGCTGCAAACATTTATTCAAATGATGTCAGATTTAGCTAATCCAGGTAGCGTCGTTACCATGGCAACAACGAGTACAGTTGTTTATTGGTTTAATTATTAAGATGGAATAGACCGCCTGCCTTTGACGTAAGACCCTGCTTTAAATTACTGACTGTAATGAGGATGATTAGCGCTAAGAATTTATATGGTTCGGGAGGAGAATTTGTGACGGAGCAATCATTCCTTGATTCATTCCTATTAGCTCCGTCTAAGTTTATAGAGGGCGCCATGAGTTATTTGTGGTAATTTCTACTCGGTTTTCGGCCTAAAATTAAATTAAACTAAACGAAACTAGCTTGTATTTAACTATTATTTAGTTTAGTATAGTTGAAATTTAGTCTACTTTAGATTTAGACTGAAAAATGAGCAAATATTACCAAATGGAACGCGTGGCGCCCTCTGAAAACTCGGACGGAAATAATAGGAATGAATGTAGCACGTTTCAATAGGAACTTTCTAAGAGTTACAAATTCTCCTCCCCATCCTTAAAATTTTTGTTAGCGTGTGTTAGTTTGGGGCATGATGACTGAAGTTGAAACGTTTAGGGGAATTTGGAGGGTAAATTTCTAATTAAGTGGCCAACACAGTAGCCTACTTTTGTTGGTTACGGTTCAGAATGGAATGAGGCTTGAGATGGAAGGTAATTGTTGCCTAAAAGATAAACCATTACAATAGTTGGCCAGGCAACTCTCGAGCTTACATTGTTACTTACAGGTCATTGACACTTTTACATTGTTGTTCGGTAATACATGATAAATAAGACAATACATAAACAGTGGGAAACAGGGAGTTGCTTGGACGAAAAGGCCAAATGAGAGAGAAATCTGGAAGACAAGGTCAATTTTGGTAAAGTAGCCAATAGGTTCGTCTAGTGCTATCGATGGGTATTAACGTTCTTGACGCCGGGTCACTTAACTGAGAAAGAAAGAAAGGACTAATGTCCCGACTGGGAGTCGAACCTGCAACATCTCTAATGTGTGACGGCAGTGGTAACCTGAACCACTGCGCTGTGACTGAGGTTGGCGCTAGCAACCTAGCTGTCAACGCGCCAGTAAGCCTCAATTCCCCTTCCCCTGTGACATCCCACGTACTAGCCTGATAGTCCAGTTTCACTTTGGCCTTCCCAGCGTGTCACTTGGGCGATGACTCTGTCCTCCCATCCGGCTAGTTTTTTTAATTTTGCAGGAGGGGTAGATGTATGATAAGATCTAGTTTGGGGTTTTGTTTAACATGTCTATAATGTGTGGCGCAACCCGGACCATTACACTGTGACTGAGGTTGGCGTTAACGACCTAGCTGTCGACGCGCCATTAAACCTCAACCCCTCCCCTCCCGATTCCAGGTGGAATGCCCATATCAATGAAGGTAAAACTAAACATTGCATCCCAAATGAATACAGCAAAAGTCATATCCGAGTGCTTGCACGTCTTATATGCAAGGAATTACAAACAAAAACGGGGTTATATGATTGGATTTTCACTTGTTAAAATGTACACGGATAAAAGTTGATGACTTTTAATTGAAATAATCAAATGTACAATTGAGAAAATGGCATCTGTTTAAGTGCTGTTGTGCTTTACGTTTAAATATATGATTGGTAAAGCACAACAGCACTTAAAACAGATGCAATTTTCTCAATTGTACATTTGATTATTTCAATTAAAAGTCATCAACGTTTATCCGTGTACATTTTAACAAGTGAAAATTCAATCATATAACCCCTTTTTTACGGCACACTTAACGTTTTTGTTTGTAATCCGTGTACCTTGTTTACGACATAACACGTCCACGAAGAATGGATCTGGAGTTTGCCGAGTGGCATTGTTCCCTAAATACAATGATTAAAACAATGTAAAACAATCAAAATGATCCTTTAGGGTCCCGTAACTCCGGAATGAGCTGACCAATCGAAAAAGTGGTTCATGTAAGGTTGAAGCCCAGGAAAATTTCTAGCTCAGATCATGTTTCAGATTTTAGGTAGGTGCAGTAGTTTTTTCTGAAACCGTGTCAGCCAAGAACAAGAACAAGAACAAGAACCAGAACAACAACGACAACAAGTGAACAGTTTTCAAATTTACGTGTGGCTCCCTACGTTTACTCTTGCACGGAATTGCATAAAAGTTGGTGTAAAGTTTGGAAAAGTTGCTATCTACTATCTGGTCAAGTTTGGTCGAAATATATTGAATAGAAACGGAGAAATTAATAGTTTTAGTTTTGCTGGAGAGAGGACTTCTATCATATACATATATACAGTACACGGCTATCGCTGTGTATGATAATTTCTGAATCTTGTTAACGAATTACTTTCCTTTAGTTTTAGAGACTCAAATAGTACACGGTTTTATAGAAAACTTGTAAA
>JAHWFP010119427.1:65794-79298 GCA_023313725.1 Lithobius niger | reverse complement strand
GTAGTATTGGTGATTTCAGCTTCCAGGGGATCAGTTTGTACCTCCACACTTGTTCCAGATACACGTTTGTGGTTAGATGCTTTTTCCTCCTTACTAGCTTCGAGCCGTGAAAACAAGTTTGCTGAGTATTCCTCAAGGATGTGATTTTGCAGCTTAAAAAAATCTGCGGACCAGACTTCAAAACTAGATTTAAAGAACGAAAACTTTTCTTCAAGTGCATTAACAATTTTGTGTGTTATGTTTTCAACCTTGAGATTAATTTCGGCTAGGTCAAGGTCCTTTTCAAGACTAAAGTCTTCCAACTTGTTTAGGAGCTGTGAAGAGATATTGTGTAAGAAAGGCAGATGGGCAGAGGCTGATGGATTTTCCAGAATGTTCGGGGTGCTTTCCGTTTTGGCACAGTACTGCAAAGTCTGGTGAGTCCCTCGTATAAGAGGTGGTGACTGGAAAGTGTCAAAGTACGTAGTTTGGCGTCTGCAGGCAATTGGCTTTTCTTGGACTACTGTTGTCTCCGGAGTACATGTTATAACTGGGGTATTTGAAATGGACGTCATTTTCAACAACCCACTAGGAACACGTGGATATGTCCAGTTTTCTTGTCAACTGTTAAAACTGTTAAAAAAAACTGTAAAAAAAACTGTTAAAAAGTGTTAAAAACACTGTTAAAAAAGTGATAAAAACACTGTTAAAAACTGTTTAAAAAAACTGTTAAAAGACGGATATGCAAAGAATCCTCAACCTCCTCTCGCGTTTAGGAACACACCACAGAGAAAGGAAGAAAAAAAATTCTTCCCTCCCTCCTCAACCTTCCACGTCTCGAACCAGCGAATTTCACAGGAGCACCAAGATGGCTGCCTCCTTTCTGGAAACGTAAACAGAGTCCAACATCGTCGAAAACTCGCCAACCAAGTCACTACACTTACTCGAAATAGGTGTAATTACTACTATATTTTGTAAATAGCAGATACCCACCATGTTTATAATTGATACATAAATACCTAAATTACGGGTGTGCTAGCTCAACTTTGTCACACTGAGTCGAAATTGCATCGAGTTTTGGGAGAGTATCAAGTTTCGAGTTGAGTTCAAGTTTCGAAGTTGATACCGTAGGTTGTTATCATTAACATACCCGAAACCAATTAAATCAGTTTTTGCTGTATTGAAAACATCACACGCATGCTCGCTCCATCTTTGACGGAAATAGACCGGCACTGCCGGCGATTTATATTAAGGAAAATTGGAAATTAAGCCAACAGCGAAAATCATACACTAGAAATAACGTAGTTCAGTAAACCACCTTTATGCACTTACGTTTCGTCAGAGTGGCATGACCCGGATTCGAACCAGCTACCCAGTTCGCCCCCAGATCACTTGCATAGCACCTTAGTCGCTATGGCCACATCCTCAACTGGCATAAAGATAACTCACTGAACCCGTTATTAAAGTCACAACCGTGACCAGGGCTCCATTCGATCGAAATTCACTCGGCCATAGTCAATGGAGAGGGAGGACAAATCATACACTTACAAGGGTCAATAAAGGAGAAAAAAATAGACATAAATCGCTGGAAATAATACTAAGGAAAATTGGAAATTAAGGCAACAGCGAAAATCATACACTAGAAATAACTTAGTTCAGTAAGCCACCTTTATGCACTTACGTTTCGTCGGAGTGGCATGACCCGGATTCGTATGTTAGCACGTTGCCACGTGCCGTGTATGATGAACTAATTATTATTGTATAACTATTAAGTCTAGTAATAGTTTAGTGCAATAAGAATAACTAAGTACACAACATATTCCTCATTTTTTAAATCACTAATTCTGCAGAATTTAAGTAGATATTTTAAGTTTCTTTATGCTGTGAAAAGTGCAGTACCTATCAATTTTTGCATTATATCCCAAATGATGCTGCTTTTTGCTTGAGACTTGAAGTACTGCTTCAGTAACCCTACCGCGCATGCGCGGCCCTCCCTATAAGGATGCGTGCTCGGGGAGTTCGCCATCACTTTGTCTCAAGCTGTTGCCTGGTCTTCAGCACGCTTCCTGCTTTCGGTCTTCTCCCATTCTGTAACGCGCATGTCGTTGTTGGTATCGGCTTTCCCTCAAGACTATGCCAGAATTCCGTCAGCTTCACCTCCGGTCTCCATTGTCTCCTTCATTGGAACCAGCTTCCTGCTCTTTGTCTGATAGCCGCTACACCTTAGTCTTCGCACAACGTGCACGCCGTCTGCAGCTCATTCTACCAAGCCTACCTGTCACCATCTCCTGTACACCACTCCATTCTGGTCAAGTTGCTTTTGGTCATCCCCGGGCCCATCCCCGATCCCACACTCAAGGCCATGACAACTATCTCCCGTCCTGACGTCTTGGCGCTTTCAGTCATCTTCTCGGCTCTCCCTACTTGCCGCTCTCTCTGTTGTCTCCAACGTCAGGCTTCACATTCAAGTCATTGGTCTCCCTTTCGGTCATCTCCTGGCAACACCATCCAGTCCCCGGCTGCCACTCTCCTCCACTCAACCGGCATCCCGATTCTCCGACCCTTCGAGTTCGCCCCATTCTCAATCAATGACGCTGTTTTCTATCCAGTCAACCCTGTAACAGGCTACCCTTTCGGTCGACCAACCTACACGGTCAATCTTACAAGTTGTCTCCAAATACATTGCCAGCCTCGGCCAATTCCAGGCAACTTGGGCCATGTCTTCCCTTCAACCTCTACTGCAACTCCGTTCATCCACGATAACTGCTACGCACCCGGCTTAACCCGACTCATTCATGTCGTCAACAACGCAGCCGTTTCTCCATTCCAGTAATTTGGATTTTGCCCTTCGGTCATCCCCTTCCGATGCAAGCGGCCCTTTCGGTCACCACCACAGGCCGAACGCTGTACTCTCTCCTACGACACCCGTTCTCATCAGCCACGACTCGCCAGTGACCCCACCACCAAGAGGCACAAACTTTCTGACTTCCTTTCGGCTAACATACCGATTCCCCGCCATGTCGCAGCAAGCCTAGACCACCCAAGCACCTGCCTCTAAGAGGAACACCAGTTAGTGTTAAACAATGCAGTCGACCTTGCGTCCTTCACCCATTTCAACCCACATTCAACGGCCCCCTGGGGTCTTCTTCCCCGTCGCCTTTCGGTCTTCCCTCCTACATCACCGATCACTTCAAACATCTGCCTCATCCCGTTGCCTCACCCGTCCACAACCTCCTTTCGGTCATCCCACCGTTGTCACCATCCAGCCTTGGCCGGCCTTTCCATCCTGCCATCCACACGATGCTTTCCCACACGTCAAGCCACAAAGTCAGACGACTATCCCCGACTCTATCAATCAACTACCTTGCCTCATGGCCCATACTACGGCTGCCCTCACGTGGTCTCGACTCCCGATCGCCCTACAGCCTTCAACCACATTTTCCTTTCGGTCAACCCTTAATAACACCAGCTGCTCCTCCGTCAACTGCTGATTCCACCTTCCACACCAAGCCGGAACGTTGTCACTTCGCATCCTCCGTCTTCCTTTCGGTCACCCCCATAACATCGGACCTCTCAGTCACCCCCACACACATCACCGATTACCCTTTCGGTCATGCGCCTCACCACTTCATCCACATCACCTGCCACCAGCCTTTCGGTCATCACCCTGGTGAGCTTCCATGTCATCATTCACACACCTCAGCTGCCGCAATTACGTCACGGTTTACCCTGGTCTTCGGTTGCCACCTTCGGCACTGATAGGATTTATCCAGGAGGTCCACCGTGCTCGCCCTTGTCTGTCAAACACGATCCACCTGCCTTCGACAAGATCCATCTTTCGATCATCCTGACCCTTCGCTCATCAAGCCCATCACACACACCTCTGCCCAGTGATGCCTCTGCCGACCTCTTTTGTCTGTCTAACATCAGCCTACACGGACCATTGGTTGGGCCGCTCAACTCTATTCCCGCACCAACCACCCTCCAACACTCTAGCGCCTTTCGGTCATCACACTCTCCTTTCGTACTCCTTCACGTGACGTCACAAACCAGAACGAGGCTCATTTCCGTTCCCGCCTTGCCGAGTCCCGTTGTGTGTCTTCAAGGAACGCTGTCTAGCACCCTTCTGCTCCAGATTGTTTCACTTTACGTTTTGCATCATGGTGAAGACGTTAAAACCAACAATTCCACCCTTGAAAGATCCTTATTCTGGCAGACTTCCACTAATCAAAGACCCCGGTTCATGTAACTGTGCCGGCTTGAAGAATCCAAATAGGAAAGACCCTCATGTGACCGTGTGTCAATATCACCAAAAATGTAACTTCTACCATAACCCGTGCCCAATTTGTGTCCGTATCCCATACGAAGACTGGAAAGTGATCTCAGCGCTTCAACTTTTTCAGCCAAGAGCAAAGAACAAAAACTAAAAAACGTCAAGTCCAAGGAACCTTTCAAATCCCCCACGTCAAAAAAATTTCGTCCATCAACCACGGCTTTGATATTTCCATCAACCCCCGTGAATTCTGAAAATTTCTCGGCTGCCGCCACTCCGATTTCGCAACAAACGTGGGTTACTTCACCGATGTCCACCGATTCTCCACAACAGCTCCAGTCGACACACCAGAAGTACAACACGACGATCTTGACCATGAACAGGAAGACCCACTTCCTCCAACCCTGGACAATCCATCATCTCCACTGGAATCCTACATCCTCCATCCCGAAGATGAACAACCCAACCTTGTACCCGCTACACCTCATTCTCCCAACAAGGATGACCCTCAAACTCCATCACCAACATTCACTTCTCCGCAAAGATCTCATTATTCATCCCACTCCGATAACGAAGCTGACCCTCCCTCAACCCCCCCCCCCCCCTCCACCAGTTCCGGTCAGTAACTATCACCCTTTCACGTCTGAATCCGACGAACCATTCAACATTGATCAACGCGAAATCTTCAAGACCATCAAGCATAAATTGAAACTTAAAGAGTCATCAAAAATCCAGTCAGACATTAATTGCCTACGGGTAAAACCCATCCTCTGATCGTGGCAAAAACGTATCACGAGCCAGCGGAAACAGGTCCAGGATCTTAAGGCACAAATCGACAACCTTCATGCCACTAACAATGACCAGTTCCGACAGTTAACCAACTTAACTTTACAACAGGCCTTAAAGAAGCGTAGACCAACCTCTCCACCCCCGCCTCACCAAGGCATCACAGAACCTGAATCTCTAATAGCATGGTCACCTTCCCGCATTGACATCGAAAAATCCTAGAAGCCCTCATACAAAAAACCAGGGCCCTTCCTCCACCCCAGCCTTTTCCAACCTTCCGACCCACGCATCTGGCTCTCCATCCTACCATCTAAGCCCATGACTTGCGTCGAGCCTCCCCTCGAAGTTGACGCTCCCATCACTCCCCTTAACGACCCGTTAGGTGATCATCAACCCGATCCAATCCTCAACACCTGGAAGAGCATCTCAGCAACCGCTCAGGACCACAACTTACGTGCCTTTTCACTCTGGCAATTCGAATACGACACATCTTTCACCCCTCTTCATCCAGACCTGTCCTGCTTGCTAGCTGCACCAACCCTGGACATCCCATGCTCCTCTTGTCGCAGCAGGCCAAAGGCTACCTACACAGCCTCCACAACCACCACCACTAATCAGCAAATTACGCAATTTCTAAAAAAAAAAAAACAACAAAAACAACTTTTCTCTTCTTCCTCGTTTTTAATCAGAAGATCCAACAAAACATCATGAAGCTATAACTTAATCAACCTTCTGCATTAACAACCACATCATTACCGGTGTTCATCGATCCAGAAGACTGAACAAGGCTCTCAACCACTCCAACCACTTCACCTGCAACTCCATCCGAAGTCAAGCTCAACAGAAGACTGAACAAGGCTCTCAACCACTCCAACCGCTTCACCTGCAACTCCACCCAAAGTCAAGCTCTCCCTATGAAGGCAAAGCCATCAACCTTTCTCAATAAAGAAAAATTTCTTCAATGTAAGTCAGGTATACAAAGTAACACAACCTCCCCAGTTTTCAAGAAAAATGGAGAATAGAGAACTTCCATGGGCGACAGCTGCTTCAGTACCTCAGGAATTCCGTCGAAAGGTGCCCGCCACCTACCTTGAGGAGGTCGGCCTGTCAACGCAAAAATTGACAGGTAATGCACTTTTTCAGCACAAGAGAGCTTTTTTAACTGGCCTGGCTGGGGGCCGACAAAATGTTCTTTTACTACAATTTAGCAATGAAAATAATTTTTTTTAATTCTACGAAATTCGAAACTTGACAAATTTGAAGTCGAACTCGAACTCGACTCGAAATTTAGAGTTTTAAACACTCCTAGTGTAAAAGTAAACTCTTTTTTGGCTGTAGAAACTGTACTTTTTTTAATATCATGCGCTAGGAAGTCAGTGGTATTAACATGATATCCTTCCCTCTTGCATTGCTTCTTACATGTGGCAATAAAGTGCTTTATTATTAATTTTATTATTATTATTATTATTATTATTATTATTATTATTATTATTATTATTATTATTTTTATCATCAATTTCAAAAAACTATTTCTCGAATATACACAAGAAAGCAAAAGCAAGTAATCGGGATAGGTTGAGAAAACAACAAATGAAATTTGACTTACAACGATGGAGCAACAAGTATGGAGTTAGAAATAAAAAATATTATATACCCTTTGTATTTAACAATCTTCCTGATACGTTAACATTACATAACAGTATTAAAGAGTTAAAACCCAAACTGAAAGAATTTCTGTGCAAAGATGTTTAAATGGCTTATGTTAATCAACAAAGTACGGTTTTTAATAACATTCACATTTGTTGCAATAATTTGTGTTATTTTAAATTTTGTTCTATAAGGTGTACTATTGTAATGTCGATATATGTTTTTTATGTATGTGTTGCTCTCACACAAGCCCCTAAGGACTTCGAGAATGTATAGCAATAAATTTATTATTATTATTATTAATAAACCATGCGGGATGTGACTGTAAAAGTCTGGATAAAGTGAAAAATGCGAAATATCTAAGTCTTGAGATTGACAGTAATTGTAAATTTTATTTGCATATTGACAACCTCATTCTCAGAGTTAGGAAGGTTCTTCCAATTTATTATCAAAAACGTTATATGTTAAGTAATAAAACTAAAAAAAACTGTTGGAATCTCTAACAATCTCTATCTGCCGTTATGCATGTAACTTCTTTGGATCTACCTCTCCAGGCTTAATTAATCACTTACAGACTATTCTAAACAAATCAGTTAAAGTGTTATTCAACGATGGAATCCAAAACAAAAACGCTAACACAAACGCTGTTTACTTTTAAACAAGTGTTCGATTTTTATATTTTAACACAAAATTACTTTAATGATGATTTTAAATATCCTATTGTCAGACCAGTTCGAAATAACAACTAGTGGCTACTAGAACCAGCATGGCAAAACTCCTATGGAAAAAGGAATTTGGCATTTTTAATCCCACACATATTTAACATGCTACCAGAAGAACTAAGAAAAATTAAAAGGTGAATAAAGATATAAAAAATTGGCTCCTAATGAACTAAAAAAGCATCAAAATATTGATAACATATTTTACTATTTACTAAGTACATAAAATGACACTAATTGTATATAATATTATTCTTCTGTTTTATTGTTAATATAGGTATATATGTGTACATATGTATGTGTATATGTATTAAGTATTCAAGTAATTAAATAAATAAATAAATAAATAAATATATATATTTATATCTATATTATATCTGTATTATATCTATATTATATAATTAATATATTATATTATATTATATTATATTATATATTATATATTATTTTTATATTATTATTTATTATTATATTATATATTATATATATATATTCTATATTATATAATATTTATATTTATATCTATATTTATATTTATATATATATTTATTTATTTATTTATTTAATTACTTTAATACTTATTAACCATGCACACACAAATTCATTTAAAATTTCGTGCATACTGTACAATGCGAACTGTAACTGTAATGCAGAACAATAAAGAACATTATTATTATTACTATTATTATTATTATTAAACAAAAGATCGCCGACTATTACTTTACTTGTCTTTGAGATTAAACATTTCGACCCTGTTAAAGAAATACACCATGATAATCATAATTTTATCAAAAAATGAAACAATTGTAAATTATTAAACAGCTCGAAAATGTTGACTGGACCATCCAGGATAAATACACCAACTCAAATGGCATGTACAACGAAATTGAAAATATCATTCAGGAAATTACAAAAAAAACCTATCATTAAAACAGCTTCACTCTACGAACAAACTTTTCAAAAATGAATGGATCAAACTCTTCTTAAATAAATTAACTATAAAAACAAGCTCTGGACTAAAATTACTAAAACTTCTAAACCGTCTCCAGAAATAATTCATGAATACAAATTTTGCAAGCAATCTGTGACTCATAATATTCTCTTAGCAAAAAATGTGTTTTATAAAAACTTTATTTCTGAGAATCAATTGGATATTCCAAAATCTGAGATAAACTTAATCATTTAATGGGAAGAAAACAAAAACGAAATACACCTCAAAAACACCTCAAAAACGCCTTTACAAATGTAAAAACCATGGACCTCAGTAACTCCTTTAATAATGAATTATGTTCACAAATTGAAAAACTTAAAAACAAAAATAAACACACAAGAAGATGTGGAAACATACTGGCTCGATTTTTTGTGCCCATATGAAACCTTCATGTTAGTTTCATTTTTTTTTTGGTATGTAATTCTCAAAATAACACGAATTAAAAAACCGAAAAATGGTAATGTTTAATGTTAGAGTAAGGATGTAGAAATCAAATCTTAAAAGGAACACGGACCCGTAACATTTAAAATACCTAAAATTCTTTTCAACCTTTCAAAACCTTTCATTTTATGAGTTTGCTCTGTAAAAGTAAGTGTGTATTAATTTTTTTTTTAAATAAATAAAAATTGTAAAGGAGACGGTGGTCGTCCTTCTGTATACACCACACGTTGCTAGCGTAGAGTTAATCAGGGGTCGTGTCTTCCAAGAAGGGGTCGTGTACATGATCATAAGAAAATTTAAAAAAATTTTTAAAAATAATATGATCTATAATTCCATCGCTATTTTGCCACCTACTATTTACAAAATTAAAGAAATTCTAAATAATATTGCAGTAAAAAAATCTACTGGATACGACGGTTTCCTTATGGACCATTTTGTTAAAACAAAGAAAAATTATGCTATTTTTCTCCAAAAACTTGTAAACGTTATTCTTGATCCTGAGACTTGGCCTGACAAACTAAAAAACAAATCCTTAGACCAGTGTACAAAAAGGGAGCCCATACTGACTACACTAACTACCGACCAATTGCTTTACTGCCTTCAATTAATAAAATTGTTGAAAGATTTTTTTACCAATAAAATCGAAAACTTTTTTCTTAAATGCAAACTTTTTAACATCAGGCAATTTGCCTTCCAAAAAGGTAAAGGGACCACGGACGCACTTCTTTACATTAACAACCACATTTGTCGTGCTGTAAATGAGGGCAAATTCGTCAGTGCTATCTTCATTGATCTTTATAAAACCTTTGATACGCTAAGATTTGACATCCTTAAGACAAATTTGGCAAATTTGCCAAATCCTTGGCAAATTTGGAATCCATGGAAATATTCAAAACATTCTTTTGAGCTACCTTAATGATAGAACTTGTAGTGTGAAAATTGACGATTGTTTTAGTGAATGGACTGAGATTAAATATGGTGTTCCTCAGGGTTCGATTCTTGGCCCTACCCTCTTTCTGATTTACTTAAACGATATAAATGATTTTAATTGGAACACTTTACATCTTACTCTCTTTGCTGATGACATCTTCCTCTTGTCCATAAATGTTGACAAAAATACAATGATTTGTAATCTGCAAACCGATTTCAACTTAATTAATGAATACCTCTTTGAAAATGAACTTTATATTAATACAGATAAAACGTGTCCTTCCTTTTTCTACTTCACACGTGACCTTGAAAAATTTTGCTATTAAATTGCACCACCCTTAACTGCAATTTTGCTGAAAAGAGTAGGACCTGTATTTGTCAAAACCTAAATATTGTTCAACAAGCTAAATACCTTGGAATTGTGATTGACAGAAACTGTATATTTTATGACCATATCAATAACTTAATCACCAAGGTCAGGCAGTTCCTTCCTGGTCTTTATAAAATCGGGGATATTTTGGATGAACATAACAAAAGACTTATTTACAATACCTGCATACGTCCTCTTGTAAGATACTCATACCCTATTTTTGCTTATACCTCTTCTGGATACATTGACCATATTCAAAAAATACTAAATAAAGCTTGTAAGATTCTTTTCAGAGATGTTAATTTCACAAAAAAACATCAAATCTTCAAGAGATATATCTGATGACTTTTAGGCAAATTTCTGAATTTAAAGTTATTACACAAAATTACTTTAACAATGATTATGACATACCTATGAAGAGAGCTAGCTATCAGGGACAATAATAACTGGCTTACCATTCCTTCTTTCAAGAACTCTTATGGAATGAGAACTATGAACTTCATTCACCCACTTTACTTAACAAACTTCCCATAAGTTTACGCGAAATTGGGAATAAATTCAGATTGAAAAAAAGAATTACAAATTTGGATGTTCTCAACGAAATAATGCTTCTGTTTTAACCTGTGATTTTACATACGATAGTAACACTTTCTACTTATTGTTTGCATTGTACTTATTATAACAAATTGACCACCTGTTAAACCTTATATAAAACTTGAAAATGTATTTTAAACAACACATCTGTTACCTTTTTTCTCTTAATTATTTATTATGTTAAACGGAACATACAGTCTGCGGACTCGGGCCGTCAGATGTAAACCCTTATGAATAAATTATATTATTATACTTGTAAATGAAGCCACAGCTGCCCAGTTTTGTTATTGGGGATGTATGATGATACTAATGACCAGCCAGATGTACAAAATAGCAAATGAAAGTACGTTATGCAATATTGCCATTAAAGAGCGCCGATGTGAAATCTTAAATTATGAGGTGTCATGGGGCCCTTCACTTCCCTAAAACGCCAGGGGTGGCTTAGGTCAGGCTTGACCCCTGAACCTTTGGCACATGAGAGAGTTGGACTAACCATCAGGCTACCTTGCCCCTAGCCCGAATTGGACTGTGTCGCCAACCAGCATCACAATCCAAAGTTCTAAATTGGTATCGCTTCTGGAGAGATAAAAAAAAAAGCTTCAACAGACGCAACTACTACGAACACTAAAATGGTCAGTATTATTTGCAGTCAGTATCATTTGCAGTCCGTAAATAGCTAATGATTTTTAAATTACGTAAGTCTATTTTATTTACGGTAACATTCTCAGAGCAGTCCTAACGTAGATGGTATGTTCCCTCAGGTGTAGGTGTATAGTTTCTTAAGGTCTAGTGTTACTTATCGCAGGTGTAGTGTTACTTAGGGATAAAGCACATCATGTTCTGAATGTCATTGCACCCGGAGTTTCATTCTTCGAACATTCCAGCAGAGAGTTCCAGCAGGGAATTAGGAAGTGTGCCCTGCCCCCCCCCCCCCCATAATTCTGACTGCGCACTGTCAGAGATCCGACCTCTGAGAAGAACTCTGTCTTCAAAATACTATTCAAATTTGATTTTAAACCATGTAACCGCATATAAGGCAAAAACTGATCACAGATGAGGCACACTGTAAATGAGACATCCAATTGTCTCTCCTGGGGGTACGTGCCGATTTGATCCAGCCAATTTGGTCCCGAACAATTTTGTCCCGCCAGTTTGGTCCCAGACAGTTTGGTCCCACGCCGATTTGGTTCATGGAGAATTTGGTCCCAGGTAAGTAACGTTTTTTGTGTTTACATTTGGTAAAACTTATGTGTAAAGGGAGGTAGGAGAGAGGAGGAGGGAGGGGAACAACTTACACCGTAAAGAAAGCCCAATACTGTGATTAAAACTTTTTTTGTACAGTTTGGCCGGGGGAGGGGGGGATGTACACCACAAACATGGCCCAGATATGTTTTTTTTTCTTATTAATTTATTGCATAGCCGCATCATCAGTAAGATTTATTTTGTCATGATATGTCTTTAAAAAGTTGTATAAAAGCTGATTGTGTAAAAACTAATATATGATTTGGTTGCTACTCCATTAAAAAGTTGTGGAAGTACTCAATTATTTCGTGATCAGCATAGGATGACAAAATGACTAATTCTGCTTGTTGGTCCTTCCTTCATTTAGGTATTGGCAATATGACTACTGCATACTGATCGTATTCCAAATCTCGTTCCTTTTGTACACGTCTCAACCCATCGCTGAAGCGGCAAATTGAGGGATGATAGACGTCATGTTCCATCTGCAATAGTTGATGAACTCCTTCATGGTTATTGGTTCGATCTTGTGTAGTTTGAAAAAAAACCCACATACACAAAAGCTTTTTTTTTTTACTTAATTCCCCGTGACCAAATTGTCCCTGTACCTAATCGGCTGGGGGGCCAAATTTTCTGGGACCAAATTGGTCGGACCAAATTGTCCGGGGACCAAACTGGCGGGACAGAATCGTCCTGCCCCGCTCTGCTGGTCCTTTTGTTTATTAAAAGGACCAGCAGAGACGTGCTTATTATCAGATTAGCACGTAATAGGGCTAATCTGATAAGAAATGTCCCGGCTCTTACTCTTTTCGTCAACCGTAACTTGTGCCAAGATCTTAGGGATTTCATATAAGAAAATGTTCTTCCTCATTCTTGATATAAAAGCAACACCTTGAAAAACAAAGGTAAACTGAACAATAGCTTTGTTGTGATTTGTAGAAGCGGTAATCTGAAAGCAAGCACAACATTTCTTGAAAAAAATCGAACGATTGTGCTGTGTTGTGTTCAAAAAGCACCGAGGAAGTTCACATTCTGGTATAAAAGCCCCGTTAAAAACTGAAACATTGAATAAGTATGCAGGGCCAGCATTTTCCTAATCACCTGCAGCAGTTAGAAGAGAAGTCACTCAAATTAATTTCAATAACGTATTTAAAGAATTTGGAAAGGAGCCAAAAAAAAAAGACAGTTAAATCGGCTTACATTTTTTTTATTTGGCTAAAAGGCGGTTAGGTGAGGTCCTTCGTTAGTTACTAGTCTTCTAGGCACTAATGTTTCAAAACACTAAAGAAAAAAACATACAAGATTATCTCCATAGGGCTCTTTGTATAATTTACCTTGGTTACTCGCTTCTTAGGAGGCTTAACAGTCGTTGTTGATATTACTTCAGTTGTTGTTGGCACTTCGGTTGTTGGTACTTCAGTTGTTGGCACTTCAGCTTCTGGCTCATCAGCTTCTGGCTCTTCAGTTGTTGGCTCTTTAGTTTTGGGCTCTTCAGTTGTTGGCACTTCTGTTGTTGGCTCTTCAGTTGTTGGCTC
>JAHWFP010119427.1:53033-65784 GCA_023313725.1 Lithobius niger | reverse complement strand
GCTCTTTAGTTGTTGGCGCTTCTGTTGTTGGTTCTTCAGTTGTTGGCGCTTCTGTTGTTGGCTCTTCAGTTGTTGGCACTTCTGTTGTGGGTACTTCAGTTGTTGGCTCTTCAGTTGTTGGCACTTCAGTTGTTGGCTCTTCAGTTGGTGGTTCAGGACAAGGATCATCAGCTTCTTTCGTTGCTCCATCCATGAATTCCCATGGAGTTTTTGTCCATGCCACAATATTTCCTTCTTCATACCCACATTGTGAATCTTGTAAAACTGTGAAAAATATGTTAAAAAATTACACAACAAAATTTGTGCATGGAGGATTCTAAAAGCTTGCAGCAAAAATGTTAGATCTTTTACTTCGTATGCTTGGATTAAAAGGCTCAGCAAACTATCTTAACATCGAAAATGTTTTTGCTTTTAGTATGAAGCACAGACGTTTATTTATTTATTTATTTATTTATTTAATTTTACTCGTGATTGTCGTTTTAATTTATCCTTGAAATAATAATTCTGAAGGCATAATTATTTTATTCATCAAATAAAATCATTGAATTTTTTTTCATCGAATTCATTTATGTTCAGTGAATTGATCACTGAAAAAATATTTTGGTGATGCTATATACAACTCATTAACGCAATACACGATAATTTTCAGAAAAAGGTCTTAGGAGTTGAGCTGTGTTCGAGTTCATTGAGAAGGAGTAGTTTGATTTTGTTTTCGCTTTCAGGTAGCACGAACCCAAACTGGGTTATCTGCCCCACGATAATGAGAGGGACAATTAGAATTGGGCTTAGGTTTGCTTTTTTTTAGGGAGCACGAACCCCAACAGGACTATTTGCCTCACAACTAGGAGTGGGACAATAATTAGAAGTAAGAGTTGTTCGACGTTGTAGGTTTTAAGAGGACGGACCCAAACTGGATTATCTGCCCCACGACGATGAAAAGGACAATTAGAAGTAGGACTTAGCTTTGCTTTTTTTTAGGGAGCACGAACCCCAACAGGGTTATTTGCCTCACGACGAGGATAGTGACAATTTAGCCGGAGAAATCCCAGCGGAAAACTCTGGATCTTACAAGTAGGAATTGAATAGAATTCAATTTATTCAAGGGGACTGACCTGAAGCCGCACACCCTGTAACAAAGATTACACGTTATAATGTCATTACGATCACAAAGCTAAGATTATAAAGCCAAACTACTCAACAAAACCACTCAAGCCACAGTCCACACAAGCCCATGCACCAGCTTCTCCTCTGCAGAACTTCAGTGCACCTACACCTTTCTTACTACTACTTGACCCCGCAATGAACCAAGTGTTGGGGAAACAGACCCACTACCACTCCACACCACACCAACACTTACACATCACACACTCACCACTCACAAACCAGAATCCACCCTGGGGAACTCCAGAGCAGTTGCAAAAAAGGACTTTGTCTCACGAACGTACCTTTGTCACCTCGCAAAACTGCGCCACAGCACTACGCCGAGTGACAAGGAGAAGCGCTAGCAGGTTCACATGTGCAGTCCAGGTGCCAAGTCTCCTCCTTAGGACTGCATGTCGGACACAATGTAGCAAGAAGTTTGCCACCATATCCTTAACACCACACACAGCGCAGATCGGAGAATTAACCCATCCAGCTGATGGAACAGCAGAGAGCGACTAGTTCGGAGCTGAGAAAGCAGACGGGCCACCCATAAAGGGAGGCATTCAAGTCTGGATCGAACAGCACAGTCCGGCTGCAGGCGATGAAGGTCACAACCAGTCTGAGTGGTTCTCCACTCCGTGTTCCACAACCCGTTTACCCAAATCCGAAGGGTGGTATGGTGTGACCAGACTGACTGCGCTAATGCCGTACCATTTTGGCAAGAAAACACAGCACTCTTAGCGATGGCATCAGGTTCCTAATTGCCTTGGCAGCAACTGTGCCCAAGAAACCCATGCAATACTAACTTTGGATACTTGCGTGGCAAGCCACAACTTCCAGCACACTTCAAAGACAATCGCGTCACTGACATCCATGGCAGCAAGAGAGTGGTGTAACACGGTCAAGCATGATTTGGAGTCATTGCAGATCGTTCACGATGGTAGTACTAGGTCAAAAGCTTCATCTAACACTACAGAGAGTGCCGCAAGTTCACAAATAAAATTTGAGGACACCTGAGATAAAGTTCGTCCCACACTCAACTTAAGAGAGGGAATCCAGACCCTCACACCGCCACCCATGGCACTTCGTACTAAGGATGCATCACAAAACACATCACACCTGGTAAAGTATGGCTCGAAGATTAAATCCAGGATGACACACCTCTTCCATGGGCATGGTCGAAAAAACGGTCGCAAGAGCAAGCCAGAGATCGGAGGACAGTGCTCGCAAGCAAGGATGTGCTACGACCACCACGCCAAGGCTGTCATGCACTCTGTCACTGATATCACAGTAGTCTGCAAGGATGGCAGCAACTGGGTCCTCCCTACCCCTGCTCAGGTCGCGAAGGCACAGAGCCACCAAAAGCTCCATGGCCCAGAGCCGAAAAGGCGGCTCTCCAGCCTCCTCCCAAAGCGCCTCAACCAACGTCGAAACAAGACACCCATTCACAACCCACAAGCAATCGTGCAGACTACAGACATGCTGTTGCACCGTTACCAGCAATGGTAGGTGGTAATCTACAGTGGAGCGGACAAAGGCTCAGTAAACCGACAGCAATGGACTCCTCTGAACAGTCCGACAGCACACTAAAACACGAAGAACTGGAAGACGGCTGGTTACCCTTTCCCACAGAAGACGAACATTACCAGCTCACATTAACCCACCATCCAAAATAACATCTAGGTCTCTAACTTCGATGGAAGCGGTGACAGTGGTACCCTCAACTCACGCTAATTGGAGCTGCATGAGCTGCTACGGAGCGCGAAAATACAATGTTCAGAACCTTGTTAAATTTTAGAAAAAAATGGAGCTCACCTTTCCACTCGCCTTATCTCGAATTACCGCACAAGGAATGAATCACTGTTCTACGTTATGCAACCAAAAGTCTCTAAAGAACGACTACACAAATGTAAGTTATACCTCGGTAGCAAATTTCACCATAACCTGCCTGTTAACATTAAAGAAATTAATATAAAGCAAACGTTTCAGAAACATCTGTTTGGGTGGTTGATTAACCTGGACAGAAATTGTCTAGAAAGTATGTTTAGCATTGTGAGTTGAACGTGCGATTACATTTCTTCCAATTCTGATGTTTTGCAGCTTTTCTGTCTTTTATTTAGTATTATTATTATTTTTTATGGGTCTGCAATTTATTACTATAAGTATTGACTATTTGCCTATTACATGATTCAACAATTCAAAATTGGATATTGAAATTGAAATTTGTTTATTATGAGCCATAGCCTAAGGCCATGGCCCAATCACAAACCATACCAACGAACGATACCAATTGTTAACTATATTTTGACTATATTAACTGTAATATATTGACTATAAATTGTTTGTTTTTGCTTTACTCGTGTTTTCTTTGAGATTGATTTATATAATTCACTCCTCTTTGTATTCTACTTTTATCTCCGTTTTCATAAATTTGTTGCGTATATATATACATTTATCAATGCACTTCTTTTATTTTATTTCGATGTTGTTTTGTTGTTGTTCTTTTGGCGCCTAACCTTTGATTCTGTGTGCAAAAGTGCTAGTTCAATTGTTTTTCTTTGTCTGCTGCTTGCAAACCACACGTGGGCATTAGCTCTTGTGGAATGAGCGTTTGCTTTTGTGCATAATTTTGTAATCTGTGTTGGATGAATAAACTTACTTAAAGTAAAGACAGAGACAGACCACGAGCAGCAAAACGATCCCTATTAGGTCTACGGCCACTTGAACTTGACAGACAAGGGCACCTGAGCTGCTCCCAACAAACCATATTAGCACTCTGGCACATCTCCTCTAAAAGAGCGTTAATCACCATCGCAAACAGAACCGGACTGAGGCAACTGCCTTCAGGGAGACCATCGTCTGAGATCCGTCTGCGATGACCAGAATCCACTGACCCTGGTGACTAAGGGCGACGGCCCAACAAGGCAAGAATGGCGTTGGACAATCTGGACCCAACCGCCATGGCAGCAAGCGCCGCCGGAAACTACTAAATGCAAACAGTGTCACAGGCGGCCATGATATCAAGAAGTACTGCTACATTCCCATTGGCCCAGGCTTCTCGTATGCCAGATAGGAGAAGCAGAAATTGCATCTTGTGCACTTTGATTCATCCTATAGCTAAAGTGCACACTGACAGACATACTGTGTACTCTAGATGCCAGTTCAGGCAGTGAACAAGCATACGTTCATACCTTACGTGCTCAGTACAGCAGGGCAATGGACATGTAGTGCGACAGTTCTAAGGCATACCACTACGCTTGCAAACAGGCACCTACACAGTGTACAGCCAGGAGCGCCACAATCAAGAAGTCCTTGCACAAAGGCTAGGCATTCGTCAGTGGCATCATGCCTTAGAGAGCGCAAAAAGCTGTAGGAGAGGCCATCGATCCCAGTCACGCTTCTAGCCTTACATTTCATTAAAGCAAAATTCAATTTAGCTTGGTATAAAGGTGAATCCGTGCACACTGAGCTGCTCTGCCGCTACAACCGTGGGGGAACACCACTGTTAGGATATAAGCATGTTGTCATGCAGCATGCCAAGCCTATATTTCTACAACTTCCTTGTAGTACATTACACAGCAGACAACTCTGGCACAAGACAACTTCGCCACAAACAAGCAGAGAAAAGCGGGAGCAAAACGAGTCTAACAATTAAGAGATTGTTGATTGATTTGTTGATGGTTTATTTGTTTGTTTGTTTGTTATTTATGAATTTTAATTTTAATATTAATTTTATTTACGCAGGAAATCGGTCTAGACCATGCATCCCGCGGAAAATCCAATACAGCTTCACAACCACACCAGCGAACGCCAGAAATACCGAACATACGAACCATGAAGTACAAGAATAGCATGACATACGAACAAGAGCATAACAGAGTGTAACAGAGCGAAACATAGTGAAAGAAATACAGAGAAACAAAGTAACAGAAAAGAAACAAAAGGGGCCTGAACTGTGGACACAGTGCAGAGAAAGCAGGAGTAGGAGGGCTAGGAGCCAGCTTTACACTGTAACACCTGCGGCCTGCACAAATCACGCTACAGCAGACAACCTGCCGCACAACCCGCGACCACTATCTAAGGACAGGATCCATAGACGGACAGACACGGAAATGAGAAGCCAGAGCCAACCGTTGTCGCCGATAGACAGGACATAGAAGAAAGAACTGCTCCAGCGAGAAATCCACCAGGCACACAGGAGAAAGAGGAGAGTCCACTGATCCACACACCACCCATCAATCATAGGGCGCTTCAACCGGGCTAATATTTACACACCCAGGGTCCCGACATCAAGACTAAAAGTGCTCCTCGCCAGACCATCAGCTAGCTCATTCCCCCAAGAGCCAGCATGCCCACGAACCCAACGCACAGCCACCAGGCCCAGGCACAGCGCCGCCCACAGTTTCATACACACTGTAAATATAAGCGGATCCTGAAGCTCTAGGGTAGCCTCAGCCTGCAGAAGGGCAGAGATCGCCAACTACGAGTCTACAAAAACAGGAATGGTAAGATCCAAAGCTTCATCAAATGTAACTGATATAGCACACAACTCGCAAACGGTGGTGGAGGAGACAGCCTCCAGCCTGCAACTTCTTAAAACCTTAACACCATGCCACCGACCCAAGATTCGCGATAAAAAGACGCACCGCAGAAAACTTCGCAGAACATGCCACCACTCACGGCCGGGGGATCAAAAACTGGCACCAGGGCCGGACACCACAGCCAAGAGCAGCAGGGACAGGCAACTGTCACATTCAGTGGCTTACCAGCAGACAGGCGAAGGAGGAGGGCTGCACACTGCCCCAGGGCCCAAGAGTACTTCTGGCAACAGGACCCAGATTACAATAGTCTGCAACACTCCTCCATACAGGGTCCACATGACCTCGTGGGGAGCAACTCGCAAGCCCTAATATGGAGAGGGGGCTCACAGCTCTCAACCCAGAGAGCAGAGGCCGGTTTGGAAATCAAGCAACCAGTGTAACAAACACCGGCATGGAACGCATGTGCCTTGATGGAGGGACAGGAAGGGGAGATGAAAATCAAAAGCGACTTAACAAAATGTCCTGTAGACTGCCATCACAGCCCCTCTGGTGACACCATTGATCCGTAACAACGGCATCAGTATCGAGGACCACTCCTTCACCTTGTTTCTTAGCCAGCTGGTGTAAGCCGACCAGTCCAACTTTTCATCCAGCACTACCCAAAGGTACTTAACAGAGGGCGACTGGAAAACGACAGTGTTACCGACACTAATCGAAGCAGGAACTCTACTCCGCTTAGCTTGCCGTGAAAAAACCATGAGCTCTGTTTTGGCAGGAGCCAGCAGAAGGCCCATCTCTGCCAGGCGAGAAGAGATGCAATCAACTGCAACCTGAGCACACTAGCAACACTCATCAATCGCGCTACCAGTAAAACACAAGGCGATGCCATCTGCCTTGAATTCAAATTCAAATTCAAATTCTTTATTCAAGAGCCCGTGACCTGCAGTCGTACGCTCCGTACAACACTAAGTAGAACATAGAACAACAAAAAAAAGAACAATGAAACAAAACCATACCACACCAACTCGCCAAACAGCCACTCAAACCACTTTGTACGAAAATCACAGTGTGACATGGGCACAATATTCCACCACTGCTTATAACCTGGGGATAGCAGTCTTACCAGACGTACACTCGAGGAGCAACTGGAGCGTCGGATGCATGACCAACCGCTTCGACAACACTCGTCTTTCCTCAGTATAGCGCCTGCACACAAGAAGAAAGTGCTGCACAGTGTCTTCTACACCGCACTTCTGGCAGAGCGACCAGTCCACCCAACCTAACCTATACTGACGCGCATGCAATAACGAATGACCAATGCGCAATCGGCTCAGGAGACGCGCCTTCTAACATGGTAACCTATTTAGCACTGACTGTAGGCTGCAAACTGGCTGGATCGCAAACAAGAACCTGCCAGTTGCCGTCTGCTGCCACTGCTGATCCCATTTTCGCAACACCCAATCTCGAACCAGTGGGCGCCTGGACTTCACTGACAGAGTCAGCTCCGCCCCTTCTGCACCCCCTGCAACTGCCTCTCTAGCAAGCATGTAGAGCACATGCCTATAAATTGAAAGATTAAAAATACATAAAGAAAATGAACACGTGATTATTCACATGAAATAAAACTAAAACAGAAACCATCAAACACAAACACAAGCAGAAGAACCAATACCAATACCAATTCTTAACTAACAATCTTGCGTTCATCTTCCTCGAGAATACGATCACACCATTGTAATCTTGGTATTTTTCCTCTGATTCCTTGATGACCCTCAAACTGCGTACCAAATAAATTTTGATCCTGTCCTAGGATTATTTTCCCTCTTCCTATAATCTTGTATCCTGCTTGTTTCACAAATTATAAATGAACACAAAATACACGTATAACCAATCACACGAAACATGCTTAAAATATAAAACAACAAACACAGACAAATATTTAAAGAAAATTCTGTATAATACATAAATTAGCACATATAAACATTCAAAAGAACACGCAGACGCACACACAAATATTAAACATTTCACACGCAAACTGCGTTAACTTTCGGAAATAACCAATGAGTAAAAACAGTCCTTTTTCCCTGTAATACGACTTCAAATTATAGTTCGTTGCGTTCGAGCGAACTCCTCTTTCATTCGTGTACCTCCACAGCTGTGGGTACGGGGATACGAACTCTAATGTTTTTTTTCTAAACGGCCGTTTTTTATTCAGTTAATCTTATTGCTATTTTATAATTATAACTTATCGTGCTCATTTGTTTCATCATTATTAAGGGTAACAAATAGCCAGAGCTACAAGAACCAATACCAATTCTTAACTAACAATCTTACGTTCATCTTCCTCGAGAACACGATCCCACCACTGCAATCTTGCTAGTTTTCCTCTGATTCCTTGATGACCCTCAAACTGCGTACCATACAAATCTTGATCTTGTCCTAGGATTATTTTCCCTCTTCCTACAATTTTGTATCCTGGTGGTAACTCAGCAAGGCTTCCTTTATCAATCATTTCGAACCTTTCTTCACCATTGTAAATAATGGTTGCAACTTGTTCGTTACCATCGTACAACACACAAATGTGCTGCCACTCATTCAGTTCAATTGGGGGATTGGGTATTTTGCAGAAGAAATCGTGGACGTGCCATTCACTTGTGCCGAGTCCTGGCATGATAAAGAGTGTTAGTTCATTGCACATCGTGACTGGAGGGTCACCACAATAAGAAAATATGGTCATCTCAGTATTAGTAATAAACGGTTTCAGCCAAAAACAAACCGTTGCATCCACCATATTTTCGGGTACATGGCCATCAGCAGTCGTCAAGTAAGGTTCGTGACCAGGTATGTTTGGCAGTACAGCTACAAACTCTGGTTTTTCTTCAGTTGCCTCCTCTGAATTTATAAAACGTGTTGCGGTTAATAAGCCAACAACCCATATTAAAGCAGACATTTTGTGGATAAATCCGTATGTGTACGCAAATGGGAATCATCTGCAAACCGTCAAAAGATAAAATAACAAGAAATTATCATTCGTAAAATCAATGATGCTGTAGAAACGCAGTTGCTAGCACTTTACTGAGTCCGTCTATACTAACTCGCTTTCTTGGTTTTGAATATTCAAATTACAGCAGTCTTCGAATACAATAGTCTATTAACTGTCCGATCATATTCCCTTCTGACGGACTAGTTTTCATTCAGGTTTAAGTAGTGGTTATTGGCATACTTTTGCAACAATGGTCCCTCTATACGTGATTTATTGTGATAGTTTTATTCTTCCGAGGCTTAGCCGAGGCATTGGCCGAGGCGTTAAGAGCCGAGGAAGCAAAACTATCACAATAAATCACGTATAGAAGGACCATTATTGCAAAAGTATGCCAATAACTAATTTATCACCATACTTTAAATAATTTTTTTCCGTTTGTGGAATGAATTCGAGTTGTTTCATGTCATTTTTCTAGGTTCAACAATTCCTGGCATTCAACAATCGTTGGCCGCTACAATGTTATTACAACAATAACCTTGAGACTACGCTAGCACGTTTCTTTGTCGAATCATTCTTCCGTGTTCTCAATATGGAGCCTGACTTCGGGAGTTTTCAAATTAATCGATTTCTGTAATAATGACGTCGAGGATAATGCTGCAGGTAATGTGGACATTAATTAATGCTACAGGTAATGTGGTAATGTGTGGGGGGGGGGGCTAGCTTTACACTTATTTTCTGCATTAACTAAATATTTACGTGAAAATTTTTAGCACAGCGAGTGTGATATGTTGAGTTAAAATTATCACATTTTCCGTTAGGTTCTTGAAAATGTTGGTTGCCAAAATGAAAAACTAATGTAGAATCGTGTTAGCGTTTACACAAAACAATCCCGTTATTTTATGAAGCCGTTCGGTATTGTTCTTTGTTCTTCTCTTTGAAATTATTTTGTCAAAAGTTTGCAGCGAAAGTCCTATTGACCTTCTCTCTGCCTACGTGATAAAACATTTAGGTTGGCGTTATTGTTCATTGTTATAAGTGTAGCAATAAGTTACTTATTTGATTTGATTTCTTTATTCGAGTCTAAAGACCGTAACGTCATACACTCGTAATCTACTTAGCCTACTTAAATCTAACTTAAAAACTATACAGAGGAGACACAACCATTCCACCATGTCACGTAACTAACATCATCAGCTATATCATTGATTCACAAAAAGTACATTTTGGAACGAAGGGGGGGCCAACAACAACAGCATGGCCACTACAAAAACCGCCCGGTGGCTTTACAAAAACCCAAAACTGCAAACAAGGCATGTTTCCCCACATGAGGAGGCACCCCTAACACATCCCGCAAGTTAACACCCACGACACTGAGTGGGGGGGGGGGCATCGGTGGGTGACCCACTGACGGCAATAAAGGAGAAAATGACTAACAGTCTCCTCTCCTTCACCACAAACACATTCTTATTAATAACTTATTCTGACACTTATAACAATATGAACGGTGACAGGAGCAGGATAGCATAGAAATTGTAAAAGTGTACCAATAAGTGACACTTACAACAATACTGTATCCGATTTATTGTCGAGTTTTATAACAATGAAAACGAAAAGTATGGTGATAAGCTAGAAAGAACTAAGAGCATAGACGTTTTAAAACACTGAAAACCAAACAAAGCCAAGGAAAATAGGAGGTATTTTGGAACAGCTGCTGAATAACGACGTAACTGACACACTGTAACAATTAATGTAGTGTCGATGCACCATCAGAGTTTGTACTTTTCCTTGAACCTACTAGAACTACCAAGCTATGTTATGAACAATGGAGTATTTTGACAATAAAGAATACTGGCAAGGATTGTATCATTGTAACTCAATACAAAATGTAGCTATTTCTGTCAAGCACGGCAGAAGCAGTTCTTCTGTAAGTCGCGATTAGCATGAATTTGTATGTTAAGTCAAACTTTGAAATCTAATAGCTAACTTCGGAAATGACGTAGACCAACGAAATTCGGTATTTCGGACCCTTTTACTGCATTACAATTTTAAACCACAACATTTGAGCCATTTGGCTTCCACAGAAGGACCATATTTGTTGTCGATGTTGTTTTTGTTGTTGGGGCTCTTTGCTCTCACCTGGACATGGAATCAATGAACCAATTTTAAATTTGTATAACTTAAAATGTAGGTATTAACAACGACAAGGGCCTTTTGTCTTAATGCACGGCTCAGTTGGTAAGGTGTTGGATCAAAATCTGGGAGGTCCAGCTAACCTCATTCTTGCATTTTTGTTTGTTTTATTATTAATGTTAATGTTAGCTAACATTAACAACATATTCTTTAATAAAAGTGTGTTTTTTTATACTTTATTTGTTTGAATGGCTTCATTTTTTTCTTGGCCCCATCTTTCCTCCTCATCACCACCAACTACACCTATTACATTAGGCCCTATTCTAATCCTCTTCGAAGCTGTCAAACTTACAGTACTCTACAGTAATAGCCCTTTCACTTGACGCAAAGCAGACATTCCCGTCTTTCAGATGAATATAATTGGAGTCTACAACAGCTGTTTGAAGTTGAAGATGAGCGTAAAATAAAATGGTGCTGTTATGAGAAAATTTTTTCATCCGTTTTGAAAGACTGATATTTTTTTACGATCGTATTTGTCCCAGTCACATAAGAAAAAAAAATTGGGCATAGTATCATTTAAAGCCATGCAGCTGCCAATTTTCAACGAGCTAGGTTGAATAGTCCCTCTGTAATCCAGTTCCAAGTAATTCAAACAAATCCACATGCTAATAATTATAACGCCTGCTTGATTCCATATTAATTGTCTATTTTCTACATGCACGTTTTCGAACATTTCTCAAACAAGAATGAAACCAGTCATTTCTGTTTTCAGCTGATGCCTGTACATGTTTTCTTAAAAATTTGATGTTTGTCAGATGGATGAGTGCTTTGGAGAGTGGTTCTAGCCAAGGTACCAAATTGCAAAGTTTAACATAACATTTATTTTGTAGTTTCACAACTACGGTAGTAAGAAAAAGAGGAAGAAAACTTCTGGTAACAGAACTGTGGTACCCGCCCCTAGCAAAATGGGCGTAGGTCAGTCCCTAACATTGGTCGACCCCTTCAATTAGATTCGATACAAATAAGACGTTCCCATCTTTCGAATGAATCAAATTGGAGTCATCCACCTTTACTAGAAACGAGCAAATAGCAGTTGAAATTAATAAGACGACAAACGCAATTATAGCCCACAACGACAGTTTTTCTCGAAAAACGAAACAGATATGAAAAACAAAGTGTGTGCCCTACATTCTAGATTACATTATTCCAAAGAAGTTTTATCTCAGCCTGATTACAGTTCTTGCATAATAATAATAATAACTGGGTGTCACTTTGGCAGGCATTTTTAATGCTCAATGGTTTCAGCATTGGCATTTTACGGAATTTTAATGCGTACATCCATTAAAGTAAGTTCCTGCAATAATATGCTACACACCCATCCACGCATGGTTCAGTCAAAAAATTTCCAAGTTCCTCTCTCCTATTTAGGGAAAACAGCACAGGGATTCGAACAGGGATACCTACGATCATCACCAAATACTGCGAGGAGGGCAGACAATGAAGAGAGTGGGTCCCACATCCATTAAAGAAGGCTGGTTGTCTCACACTATAATTGACAATTCTGACTTTTATGGACTTTGCCAGGATTCCATTTTATGTCACTCCCCAATGCAGTAAAACAAGCCCTTACCAAACTCTTATACTCCATTCGCTTTATTTCCAAAAATCTTGTCGTTTACGAATCATACGACTCCATTTTGGGTCAAATAATATTGTTTGAATACACTCAACGTTTCAATTTGTAGTTTATTTTCGGCAGCATTCTATTTCTAGTGGTCTATTGAGGTTCAATGCAAGGATTGCACAAAATTAAAGTGCTCTTGGAGATAAAAAAAAAGAATTTCTGGAGCATCAATTAGTACAATGATACATTAAACGGGACGGAAAGCCAATGGGCTCGAAATTGGTTAACGAAATACGGATGCAAACCTATTTACGTTGCCTTTTGGACTTA
>JAHWFP010119427.1:38928-52633 GCA_023313725.1 Lithobius niger | reverse complement strand
TAAGTCCAAAAGGCAACGTAAATAGGTTTGCATCCGTATTTCGTTAATGATACATTAACACATCACAACAATTACGTGTTATTAAAATTTAACACTACATAAAAACACAACACACGTATTACAAAATGGTAGCGGATTTTCCAGCTGCGTGTGAGTATCACTAATAATGGGGAAGTTAACAAACACGATTGGTTAGTAGTTACAACTGGTAAGTTTAAAATATCGTCATTTCAGTAACCTTTCTCCTAATTGAATCAGCCTGGAAGCACTTCCACTCATTAATAAATGAAAAAAAAAAATTTGGGGGGATGGTACAAATTATTGTTAGCCAACGATCGGTTCTCCTGCTTCACTATACAGAGCCTATTCTAAAGTTCTGAAGTTCCGAAGTTCCTCGTCTTAGTACATGGCTCAGTTGGTTAGGTGTTGGATCACCTCAATGTGTGTCAGGTCTGGATTTGATTCCTCATTTTTTCTTTAATAAAAAGTGGTTTTTTTCTATTATTTGTTTGGATGGGCATCCCGAGGCCAGCTGTTTTTTTTTTCTTGGCGCCTTTCCTCTCCCCACAAGCACCAACAACACGAGTACTCTTCTAAACTTCTTATAAGCTGCCAGCCTGACAGTATTGTACTGCACTACCACTAGTAAAATTGACGTAGCTCACTACCTTACAGTGGTGAACCCTCTCCATTTCCACCTATCGTATGAACCTAATTGGTGTCATACACCTAAATCAGAAACGTCACAACAGCAGTTGAAATTTGAATATGAGCGAAAAATCGAAAGGTGCCTTTACCACAAAATGTTTTTCTTCTGCTTGTAAAGAATTTGAAATTTTTTATTTTTAACGTTGTGTTTGTCCCGGTCACATAAAAAAAACATTGGGCACAGTGCCATTTAACATTACAAGCTAAGTTCATTAGGCTCACTGTAATCTAGTTACAAATAACTCCACATATTACCAAACTAATAATTCTGACGCCTACTTGATTCAATACTAATTGACATTTTTTATACATGCACTTTTCTCTACATTTTTCAAACGAGGAATAAACCATGCATTTTCATTTCTTGCCTGAATGCGGTGATGTCGTTTAACGTATAACTCGTATCGGTTGTATGGGTAAGTAGATGTAAAATATAACAACAACAACAACAACATTATACTGGCTTAAAATAACCCAGTATAGTGAATGGCCTCAAATAACCCTATATATAGTGAATGACTTCAAACATACCAATGTATAGTGAACTGCTTCACATAGCTTTAACATAGAAATATTTATCGGGTTAGCTTCCAAATTTTCTCGATCCAAAACTTTTCGAACCGAAATATCATCGTAGAGCTAGGGTTTTCAGGGGGCCTAGAGTTGCCGGTCAAGAATTTTTTTTTATATTCTCTCTAGCTATT
The DNA here is from genome assembly GCA_023313725.1 of Lithobius niger. Taxonomy (NCBI): domain Eukaryota; kingdom Metazoa; phylum Arthropoda; class Chilopoda; order Lithobiomorpha; family Lithobiidae; genus Lithobius; species Lithobius niger. Next base: position 51,221 of record JAHWFP010119427.1, on the reverse strand, counting down.
TCGGAACCTTTCCCACGACTTTATCGATGCTACTAAAATGTTTGTAGATCTTGCATCATTCCGACAACAAAAGTTGCAATAGCGTATGCCAACACCCGTTGGAGCTGACTTTTATTTTCCCCAGGTTTTACAAAACTCCATTGCCTCGTCCTTAATCCTAAATGCATAGCGGTGAAACATCAAGAGGTTCCTATACTGTTTTTTGTTCTAGAGTGGCTACAGCATGGCTTCAAACATTTTTAAAAAATATATATTTATTCGTGGCAACCCGCCATTAAGTTATGTTGAGTTGTTGCGACGTTTTTCTTAGGAATAGGAGGGGAGGGGGGGCAAGGAGTTAAGGCCGTCTAGGGGTGATACGGGAAAAACCAAAAGGGGGGGGGGGGGGTGGAGAGGTTCTCGAGCACTTGCGTGGTAGGGTTGGATTAAGTTGCGGGACAATATTAGAAATATTCCTGGCACAGAATGAAGTCAAGCAGTTCTAAGTAGTTGCAACAAATTTAATAGTCATTTCATATTCATATATATTCGGAGAGCGCCTCCTATACTCTTCGGTATAAATATAATTGAGGTAAGTATCTAGTTAAAACATTAGTTATGTTAAGTATTTAACAACTGCTCTACAGTCTATTTCACGGCTACAGCCTCCTACCGCTGATTGTATAAGATGTCATGTATTTCACCAAGACAAGATATGTATTTCACCAACATATGTATTTAATGTATATCGCATTACCTGCATAAAAGTTCGTCAACCTTCCAAATTACTGCATACAAGTGGGAGAACAACACTTCTTACGGAATTAGAAACACAGGTCGACATCTTAACAAATGAATTGGCAGGCTTCAATACAGGATTACTGTGACTCGGTGGTAGCGTTGGGTCAACTTGTCTTCCCACCCGGACATTTTGCGCAGCAAGAAACCCATGGCAATCGGCCCCATGTGTCTTGAAACTGCCAACGAGGAACCAATCTGACCACGCACACCGAAGTTCACGGCTTCACCTCTCAATCGTCTCACCTAACGGAAACCCCGAAGTAGTCACAAAAACGCAAGCGCCACATCACGTGAAAATTGCACCACGACGCACGAAGAATAAATAATTCCTCAATGAAGGCAGGTAATAGAAAAATTAGCCATATTATGTAGTTTTACAATACTAAGATTACATAAATATAAGTAAATTCACATACCAACAAGAGCAAAATAATATTTACAGGTTATGTGGCTTAACGAAACATAAATACCAACAAGGCCATCTTCGAGCAAAGACACCACTGCAGCATGAAAACCAAGGGCACACACATCGTTCAAAGCCAAAAAAGGAGCGAGTGACGCCAAGATCCAACCAAAAGCACGACATTGTAATTTTCCATTCAACGTTCCGAGCATTCAAAATCCGTCGGCATGCAATAGCTTTTGCAATTGAAACATCCAGATACGATCAACTGCAGGAAATTCATGGGAAATATATTTCAACATGAGTCAAATGAAGCATGAAATAAGACCATTTTGGATTTAGCAACAAAAACACGCTTTGGTCTTCCTTACAAATACACAAAGTGGGGTCATCACATTCACTTGTTTCCTTCATTATGATGTGTGCAATAGCACTGATTGACATCAAAAGGATGCCCCCTTTCTCTGTTTTTAAATTACCTGTACCTCGAGTGTGCCACTCGCTGCCGTGACGCCAAGTAAGTAACTATAGTTGTTATAGTAACGTGGGCAAATTTACCGTGATTCGAATATCAGACTCGTTTATACAAGCTTGTCTTGCTTCTGCTGTTACTCCGTTGTCATTTTACTGTAGATTCAGCAAAAGATGCTCATATCGATAGTTTGAAGAGTTTGAAAAGGTTATGTAGGTTATTAAGAGCAAATATATCGAGTCCTACAAACGTTTGAAAAGTTTGAAAAGGGATTATGTACTTTCATATAAGACTACAAATCGAGCCTATCTTGCTAAGTCGACTGTGTTAAATATTATGAGGAATCTGACACGTGGCGTGAATCCTAGCTGCATGGAATCAGGACTGTGGGGCACATCGTGTTATTTTTTTAGACAAATTTTCCTCTCACAGCATATTCTTTGTTTGGTTTGGGATCGTTGTACATTGGAGTGTCATTAACCGGTAACAGTTGATTGAAATCAACAAAGAAGTATAAGATATATTCACCAAAAGGAATATGTTGTTTTTCTGGATTAGCCTGTCGAAGCTGCATGTCTATTTTACCAAGAGTATTGAGCCCTATCATGGAGAATTGGTCCACTACAATAAGTTTCACACGTTTCATGAATGTTTGAAAATACGTAATGTTTTGCCACGTAACTCCACTGGCACACCCATCAACTTCAGGGCAGAGTGCAGAGTTTGATCATTAAATTATTGGCAGCAACACCAGTTGGTGCAACAGCAAACCACTACCCTCGCCGTATGTGTTATTCACATATTTACGAGCACACCAATAACCATTGCGAATCGTGGCAGGCTCGAGTCATTTAACCGCTTTTTGCTCAATATTAAGGATAAAATTCAACGTCTCACCCAATACGTGGCTGTTGACGTTCTCATTCTCCTTCTGTAATTGGATGAATTGCACATTAGAGCCAATATCTGGATGCAAATTATAGAAATCGTACCAGTTAGCTGCTTGATCAATATCTCGGTAGCGTAGCAGTACTGGATTCGCCGGCTGGTTTGGAAATGCTGCTGCTAATTCCATCCACTCATGATAATCTATGTCAGCGTCAGGTGTTGGCACTTCATCATCATCGTCGGCAATGATTTCTCCCAATTGCCAAACATTTAAAGCATGGTCGTCAAAGGTCGCTTTCCACGTAAGCTAGATCAATAGTTCTGAAAGTGATCGCCATGATTTATGAAGCATAAGTTGTTGTTTACAGTACAGCTCATCACCTTCAACTGATTTTCCTAACTGTGAAGAAGGGAAAACACGTACAACTCTAGAAGAAGAGCCGGCAGGGTGGGCAATAAGACGGCCAGCCTTAACAGTATGTTTTTCAACAAACTTTTGTAGAGTCCAGTGTTTGCCGACTGGTCTATTTCGGTAAGCTGGTATTAACTTTTCACGGGTTGTGATTGACTCACCTTCACCACTGTGGGTAAGAACATAGTCATCTGTTGATATTGTAAAATTAACAAATTGTCTGCTTGAATGATACAATGGCTCACTAATTAACAAATGCCATACCTCACAAGCAGAAATATCTCTTTGCCCAACAACTCTCATTAGCAATCTAGTGAATGCCTTTACAGCAGGGTCAGTTGTATTTATTGATTCAACTAAAATGCTAGTGAACGTCTCACGGAATTGTTGTGAATGTGGCTCTGATTTCGAAGCATATTTAGCCAAGATAATTGTATGCTTAGAGGCAATAATCTTGCAGTCAGTATTAGCTCGCCATAGTTGGGCAATAAACGGGTTGTAAGTGTTGAGTAGCTCTTCGTTACGTTTGGAAATGTATGGCCAATTTCCCTTGCCTTTAACCAGCAGGGATTCTTGTTGTGACTGTTTAGGGAAACCAAACCGACAGGTAGCTCGGCTTTGTTTCTGGCAATAAACACTGTGGTATGCATGTCGTTGAACTCGGTTAAACAATTGTGACAATGTAACATCATTGCCCATTTGAATTTCTGTAACATGTTTCCGTGACGAATATTAGCTGGTTGTAGGGTCATGCCAGGATTGAAAGCAGAAACTAAATGGTCGTAGTATAGGCGGCAACTATACAAGTCTTCAATTGACATTGTTTCAAATTTGCAAACATTAGGTACGTCAGCAACCCAGAATACACCATGAATATGACAGGAGTCACGATGTTGGAACTCGAATCTATACTAGTAGTCTGCAACCTGATATTTTTGTCTAAATATTTTGATAAATTCATCAACACGCTTCACAAAATACGATTCTGCAATGATCGGGTTCTCTGAAAGCATCATCTGCATTTTTGTTGAAAGATCGGATTCTTTCAAAGTTTCAACTTCACTAACAGGCATCTCATAAAGTTTAATGAGACAGGGCCACCACAAGTCCGCTGCTCTCAGTGTCACAAAAAGTGTCGGCACACCCAACTGGCTAACCATTGCCTCTAGTTTTTGTCAACGCTGATACCAGTACGCGTTGCTGTAGTTAATTTTTGAACTCCAAAACGACAACTTCTTCATGATGTCAGGGTTCTGAGAAACCTCATCCTGAAGTTAGGCAATATTTCCATCAAAATCATGACGTTTTGCAAAGACTGTTCCTTCACGGCAAGTGGCATTTCTCTAAATGGTGTTAAGTGCGCAGAAACGGAAGCGTGGATCTCGGGCAAAACGATGGTTTTCAAACCGAATTAGATACGTTGCCCATTACCTCATTGTTAGGGCGCATTTACGCAGCGACTCGCCTTTGCATTCTCGCAGCTAGAACTCAATCGCGATGGCAAAGGTGACATTGCCATGGTAACAACGCTAAATGGATTAACTAAATCCGACATCGTTTGAGTAAATACTTGCAGTCTTATAATTCGTGCCAATAATATAAAGAATTCCTCATTACGAAACAATTTTCCCAAACGCTTCTGAACTCACGTTATTTGCTGTTTTCATTGCGAGGCGGCAGACATAAAACCGCCGCCATGTTGGAATTTGAGGTGATTTCTAGCTTCTAGCTGCGAGAATGCAAAAGCGAGTGGTTGCGTAAACATGCCCTTATTCTATGAAGCCGTGAGTTGTCATTTAAATCAGCACTACCTGTCGGAAAAAGATGTGGAAAAGCCATACACACGTACCCTTCATTTCTAAACTCGTTAATTGGATTTGGATTCGCAGGAGGCCATTGTAACATGCGCTGAACTTGACTTTGGTGTCGTTCGTTCTGGACCACTGGAAGAGCATTTTCAATTATGTCAGTCTCAATAAAAGTGTCTTCTGTAATGCCATCGTTGTGCAAAAATGATACTTGTGACGAAACATCGCCATCCTCAGGAAGAGCTTGCAGATTCTCAGTACTAAGTTCAATATCAGCATAGAACTTATTGTGAGCCATGAGCCATTGCAGAGCTAAAAGCACCTCGGTGCAACGAACTCGAATGTCTACATGTCTATTTGCCCCTTGTCGACGAACAACCAGTACGTTGAGAGATGAAGGCGTAAGTGGGAGATGTTGGGCGATTTTAGTGACGTCTTGCTCGATATTGATAACATTCCCACGATTCCAGATATTCTTTTTTACAAACCATCTCTAGTTGTTACGCTATCAATGTCAAAAATCTGGTTTTAATCGATGCAGTAGTTATTTCGTGATGCGGTCACAAAGGTTACATTTGAGTGTATTTACATAGCTCACCTCGGCCTTCGGCCTCGCTTAGCTCCAATTTATAAATGAAAGTGAACGATGTATTCTAGATGCTTGAAAGGGAAGCAATCCCAAAACACCGACTCAAGGAACAAACAAAAACAGAATTTAAGTTTTATTAATGTGAGGATTGGAGCAAATGCTATAGCCTCGAGATGTTATTGTTGTTCTATTAAGTCCACGGGAATTTTGGTTTCAGGAACGACGTCTGGTATGTTTTCAAAAACAAGTTCCATTCTGGAAAATTAATTTCCAATTGCGTTATTATTCCAATCGAAAATGTAAAAAATTAGTTTGGGAGCATCACCGTTAAATGTAATTCTCAGTCTCTTATTTTCTCCAAGACAAACTGCGTCAGACAAAGAATTGAGAGCATTCACCAACAACGAATTTATATGATGCAACAACATGGCTTTTATTGATGGTCTGAGAAACAATTGAATTGCATTCTAAATCTGCTCTATGGTACCCAAGGCCACGCTTTCATCATCGCTGGCACATCGTTGTTGTATCTACGTTTCAATATTTCTTGGTTTAAATTACTATGATTTTTTTTTTATTTCCGCTCGCTGGCGTTCAGATTATCGTGAGACTGGCCCTGATTTGAAGTTGATGACTGCATTTTCCCCGATAGAACTGACTTGAACAGAGAAGTGAATGCTTAGCTCGAAAACATTATCAGCATTCATATTTATGGTTAGTTGCAGCTACTTCTTTAATAATATAATAATTAAGAACTTTTTGTTCATTTATTTTTTTGTTGTTTTTTTGCTCTTATCCTTCAAATTCGCAGTGTACCTCTAAGAAATGATGAACGTTGTGACTCCTGATTTGAAGACCAAAACTATTGTGTTCCCAATTTGCATTTCTATTGGTGCCCTGTTGATGCTAACTACAACGGTTGCATTGTCAGCAATTTTATGAATGGTCTTAACCGAATTAACCCCGACCTGCCAACTCACTTGGAGTTAAATATCGACACAGGAGGCAAGGGCTATCACTTTAGTTAAGCGGCCCAGTACGAAGGCTGTGTATTACTGTTGACCATTCTCTACCAACATTTAAAGATGTCTCTCGTTTCTAAATTCGAACGAACCCATCTGAGGACTCGTGATTCATGTGAAACGAGATGGTCAAAATTTTATCAGAAATGCAGCAAAAGACAGATCATACTGCTTGCCAGAAAAGGCGTCGGTTATCAAAATTTAAGTTTGGGTTGACTAAAAAAGAAACAGTTTTCCGCCCTTAAGCTAAGCATCAAAATACATTTAACAGAAATCGTTCTGCAACACTTGTGATCTACGTAAATTGCAACATTCAACGACAACCATACTCCGAGGCTAGATCAAAGTTCGAATACTTGCTTATCATTCATTCATAATCTCGAGGGTGACATGAAGCTCCCTTGAAGAAAATGACAACATTCCGAATGACACGCCTCTCACAAGCCAGATAGACAGTCGAACAATGATCCCTTACACATTTGTTATTTGAGTAAGCACTTTGTCCATAGAACTAGTTTTTTTGTGTGTGTTCTTTTTTACCACGATTCAGTGCTCTCATTAGATTGGCAAACACTGCTATTTTATCCGAATATTGCCGTATATACAAAATATTGCTCTTAAAAACCATTAATTGTGCGTGTTTAAAAATTAAAATGCAACTAAACAAAACTATATAAACTTTGTGCCCCTGGCAGGTCTAACCTTGGTGGTAATGCAGTCGTGACCCAATCCATCATTCCTATTCCCAACTGTTTTGCCCGTACTATTTTAATCTATTTTTTATGTTTAAATTGTTACACATGCTCTTAATTTTTGCTTTTTGCATTTAATAACCCCATTCTCTTTTCGTACCATTTCCATCTTCCCTTTTATGTACAAACGTTCAATGCTGTTCCCTTTTAAAGTTAGCAGTCAGTGACCCCTGGGTCCTGCCAGTCCTGTTGCTTCAGCAACAAATTAGCATTATTAATGTTATCGTTATTATTATTCGAAAATATTAAAATTATAATAACAAATAATAACTTGTTATAAATGTAAAATAAAACCACGACACTAATAGTTTGTCATCATATTCCTAATATAACAGTTTGTATTGGTGATGCTCACTGAGCCTGACTGAGTTGCTGATATACTGAGGAAAAATTATTAGAACCATATGTATCCAAAAAAGACCCGAATTTTGAATGCATGTGGTTCTATTAATTTTTTTCGCCACTATGAAAAAACTTGGAAGGACGAAAAGCAAGGTTTCTCATGCTTTTTTCACCAACCCATTCACTACATGATCGAATCGACACTCACTCCACCCCCCCCCCCCCAAAAAAAAAAGAACTAAATGTTCTGAAGTTTAGCAATTTAAATTAGTAGTTAATTACAATGTGAACTTCGTGGCATCCACCCACGAACTAGTACGAGCATTGTCTAAGATGCAGTTAGAGGATGTCACAAACCAAACCATTTTTTTTACTCTAGGACTAACAGTTTGCGAGTTACGGGCAGTTAATAACAGCGTGAACTTGGCGGCAGCCACCCAGTAACTAGTACAGGACTAACGAAAAAAATGTTGTCATATTTCGTTGATTTTTCTTTGACTTTTCCCAGACTTCATAAATTCCGTGATCTTTCCTAGTTTTCCATATAGTACTCCCTCCCACCAAATAAAAAGTACTATAGTGAGAATGTAAAATTAATATTGAATAAAATAAATAGAATTTATATTTTTACCAACTACTTTATATTTTGCTAACTAATTTAGTTTTACTAAATTTTTCTAACTAGTTTTCAAGATTTAACTTTTACTAACTTAACTTTTACTAACTTAACTAAGTTAACTTAACTTAACTTTTACTAATTAAATTTCAATAACTAACTTTTAATAACTACTTTATATTTTATAATTACTTTACACTAAATAAAAATGAATAAATTTCATACTTACAAAACCTGCTGCTTCGTTTTTCATCCATCTTGACCTGTGTGCAGAATAAATTGAAACCCCCCCCCCCCCATGAACACGAGCTCTTTAAATAGGCACAGATTCTTAGCTTCCGAAAATTTTGTTCAAGCCCAGAAATTCTCAAAATCGACTTTAACCAATCATAACAAAGGTAATTAGTCTCCGACCAATAGGATAACGATCTGCTATTCAGTTTTTGAACTTCTCAAAATGCCCTTCCGAACAGACAGACTATTTTAAGTAGGTCAGCCAATAGAATCACGAGTTGGCTTTGCAAGTCTTATTTTCTCAAAATTCTTTCACACAAACAGACATTTTAATATAGATCAGCCAATCGAATCATGACCTGGCTTTTACAAGTCTTTATTTTCTGAAAGTCTTTCAAAAGCAAACTGAATTTCTTAAGTAGGTCAGCCAATCATATCCTTAGTTTTCCCAGCTGCAAACTTGCACAACCCTATAAAGTTGGGTTTTTAAATCCAGCCACTTCATTAATACAGAAATTTTTAAAATGAACAAAAAACTATTGTCTTCCATTGACGTAAAAATAAATCATAGCATTCAAAAAAAAAAGACCCACTTTTTGGATACATATAGTTCTAATAATTTTTTCGCCTCTATGAAAAAGCTCCGAAGGGTCAAAATCAAGGTTCATCATGCTTATTCCACCAACCCATGCACTAGAAAGTTACACAATCGATCGGACACCCCCTCTCCTTCGTCAAACTATAAAAAAAAACACTTCCATAAAAATACGCACATTGGGTGATAATACCAACCAGAAACTCCACTGTAAAAAAAAAAGGAAAAAAATAATCGTCTGAGAATAGGGTAAAACCGGGGGCAGAGGTTTTCTGGATGGTTGCTCAAAAAGGGGTTGCTATTCCCTTTTCCCCTCACTACTACATTTTTTAGAAAATACCTTTATTCAATCATGGTAAGTTTTAAAAAGAAATACCAGATATCTTCCTCCCACCCTTGTTACATCCATCCACCACACGGACTCTTAGCTAGTTTCGTGTAGCAGGGACATATTAAATTTACTACAACTTCACCATTAATGCTAAACTAATAAAAAATTAAGACCTTTTTACACTCGTCGCCATTTGAAGAGTACCGAGTAGTAAAGAGTGAACAAGCACACAGCATTAAGTTACAACAATGGACAGCATGTTACCGTGGCTGTCAGTTCTTTATATACAGTGTTATGATCCAGTATTCAGCAGTTATAGATACGTAATTAAACATGATTATGGTATCAGCGCATGGTGGACTGATACCACATACATTATAGAACACAAGTATAATTCCTGCAGTAAGCGTTTCAGCATTGCAGTTTATTTTCGTTTTCAAGCATATGAAATACAACCAGAGCATTAAAATTAAGCCCAGGGATGACACAAGTTTCCTGCTGTGAGGTGACCCTGCAAATTTATTTTCGTTATCAAGCACATGAAATACGGCCACTGCATTAAAATTAATCCCAGGGAGGAACAACATTTTCGTTACTGAAATAAGCGACTCTGCAAAGCAATATTGTTTTTCAAGCACATGAAATTCAGCCACTGCTTAAAAATGAAGCCCGGGGGGGGAACACAAGTCTCATTTCTGCAGTAAGACGACTTTATAAGGTAATTTGGTTTCTTTTTCAAGGTCATAAAATACAGCTGCATACTTTAATTAAGCCCAAGAGGTGAACAAGTTTTAAATCAGTGAGCGAACCATTCAAAACAATTCAGCAGTTTCTACTTCCTATGCTCGAAAACGACAGCAAATTGTTCAAAACGTTGTTCACAGCTAAAATGAAACCTTTCCAACTCCAGGTCTTAAAATGTCAATCACAATTTCCATGACTGATAAACTGGATGCATGATGCAACAAGATATTAAATGGTTCCATGTAATCACTGCAGTTTTAACGAAGAAAACATTAAAAACAGCGGATGTTTTGTGATGTCTTCCGTTATATGTTGGCGTAAATCAAGAAACAATACTCGAACATTTGCTTTCACATTTCTTGTTTTTTTGCACCTAAACTTTGTCCATACGGTGTTTTGTCTTCTCTCTACCATTTACCATGACACGTTGATTTCCGTTTTTGTTGTAAGTTGAAAATTTAATTTTCATGTTAAACTTGTTTGAAGATGGCTTTGGAGATGGTTTTGGAGATGGTTTAAGTTTCCGTTTCTGAAAAATAATAAAAAGAATATAGTTATTAGTTCAATAGACTTTTTTAAACATTTATTTTTTAATATTAAGCAAGTGTAGTATGTCCAATATGGAACAACCTGCCAAAAGAATTCCTAACACTTTTACAATGGCGGAAGGCGAGTTTTTCATACACCAAGTGAAACCCTAGTAATGAGTCGAAGATTTCATTGAAACTTGCTCGCTAAACTACGTAGTTTTTAAGTATTGGTAAGTTTAAAGTTTTGAAGTAGTTAACTTTTGCAGAATTAGTCGAGGAATTACTTTTGGTTTGTTATAACGAATTACATGATAAAAATTTGGTGGGAATCCCAGCTTTTGTATTACTTCATGGTTTGTTTAAATTTAATAGCTTTAATTTCTATTGCATCTTTAATATTCCTGTTTTTAGACTAACTAATGATAGCGTCCGGTTTGAGTTCCTGAATTAGCCAATAATGTAACAAATTATGGGAATGGAAGGTAGTGGGAGTTGCACATCTGAACCTTTCTATTCGTAAGACTTTTTGAAATCAATCTAGGGGCCTCAGCCACGCAAAAACGAAATATAAATAAAAAAGATGCAGAGTAAACTGAAAGTATTAGTGTTAAATAAAAATACTTTCAGAATTAATAACTGCCAATAACGGACCAAAAAGCAAAACAAGTGTTGGGGATTTCCCTTACATTTTTGCAATGTAAATTGTAACAAACAGTACGGTAATCCCACCAACTAATTATTCAATAGTAAACTTCTTCAAAACTTGAAACCGACCACTACTTCAAAACTTCATAGTGTTCGGTAAACAAGTTTAAAGGTAATCTTCGACTCAATACTAGGTTGGTTTCATCTAGCGTGTGACAATCTCGACTTCTAATGTGACAGTCCTTTTCGCAACATTTTTGTTTCAGGGGGTCCCATGTTTGCTTCGACGTTTCTCCCCCCCCCCCCACAGTTCTATGCTAGGGCTGCTTCAACCAGTTTTTCCGTGATCTCCTATGAGAAATGTTGCTTGTTCAACTTAGGGCTTCATTTGAACTTGACCCTGATCTGAACTGAGGGACCATCCCTAACTCTGTGGGAATAAGGAAAGAAGAGCGTCCCTTATCCGTTTCCCTCTTCCATATTTTGGGCAAACCTACCATCATAATTATGAGATGTCAATTTGACAGTTTGCAAACTTGGCCGTGACGTCACCCATGTTGTCCGTGGGTGTGCTTGTGCTTGATGGCACTGTGTGGGTAAGCATGAAGCAGGCAAAAGTCCAACAATTAACGTGATCCAAAATAAAATAAATACAATTGCTTAGGTGTGCGTATTAATTAATCACATGCAAAATACGCTGTAAAGCACCATTAAACAATGAAAACATACATTAGCTTCATAATCGTACCCAGAGAAATCTTGCTTTTCGAGAACCAAGTGTTTACTAAAACACATCTTGGTTTGTGTTTCATTATTTTGGTCAGATACCGTTTTCGTTTTCTGTGTTTGGCGGCACCGAAAAAATGTGCCACCAATTTTCATTTTTTCTCAGTCGTCGAACAAAACCGTCCCTTTTCACAGCCCTTTTTCCCTGCCCCTTAACATGAAGGTTTCTACTACCGTTTCTGCAATTTTTTTCCCAATTCAAAGAGGGCTGAAAACGATGTTGCCGCCTTTATCACAGTAGTGAAGAAGCCGGCACTGATGGCACTGATGGCACTGATGGCACTTGATGGCACTGTCTGGAGAAGCATGAAACAGGCTAAAGTCCAACAATTAACGTGCTCCAA
>JAHWFP010119427.1:28141-38918 GCA_023313725.1 Lithobius niger | reverse complement strand
TACTACCGTTTCTGCAATTTTTTTCCCAATTCAAAGAGGGCTGAAAATCATGTTGCCGCCTTTATCACAGTAGTGAAGAAGCATCTTAATTAACGTGGGATAAATGATTGAATATGGTATTTTTGCAAGGTGTTAATTAGTATAATATTTGAATTGTGTAAAGGTAATTTTATTTTTTAGGAGTGCTCTCATTTTGTAGAAGAGCTACAAAAATAAAAAGAATAACACGTTTTATGGATTTTTGTAATTAAGGACTCGAACGCACTAAACGTGACATGAAGAGTTACTGACGCAATGCCACCAAACCTCTAGGGTATCACGCCTGATAGTTTTTCACTTTTCACATGCAGACACTCGCAAAACGTTTTTAGGAGTGTTTGCAGGTGAAAGCTACCAGTTTTCCCACGCTGTTTGTAACATTTATACCATGCCTGATATATGTGCATTGCGTGAAGAAAATACGAGGCTTTACACTTTTTGTTACAGATTCTGTGGGCTGAATCACCACTTTCGTTGGTATCTCTTCATTCGTGCACGAAGAGACACAAACGAACATGGTGATTTGGCCCAAAGCGTCCACGTTCCTTTCGTTTCTCAATAGGAACATACAATTATTGCCCCAAAAACATTACGGAAATACATTGTCCAGCGGCTTAATTCGAGAAGTTACAGCACCAAGAGAAGCTGATCGGAAAGGAGCCAGTGTTTTTCCCAAAAGCCAAACGGTGTTAAGTGTTTTATGATCGATTAAGTTTACTCTACAGTCTCCAAAACTTAGTTGCACCAATATTGCCCCTGTATTAAGTGTTTTATTTAAAAAAAATAAAGGATACTAAAATTACACAAATATACACAATGGTCGCGCAACGTTTCGTGATTTAATGCATCCCGTTGTGAAGTACTTAAAACGTGAGGAAAAACACATGGCAAAGTCAACGAACACTATAATTTCGAACATGAAAAAGAATGTTTAGCAACCTGGCCAGAGCTGGTAGCAAAAAAAAAGACCCCGACCTCTCATCTGGAAATGCAGTTTCGAAGTGAGGATGAAAGTGAATAGCCCTACCATTTATACCACCGGGCAGGCGAAATGCAATGTGGGAAAGTGCAAGATGAAATGTGGGTATATTACTGCTTATTGCTTATGAGATGATAATGGGTGGTTGTAGGCAGGGGGGGGAGTGTTTAAACTCAGCTTATCCAAGTTTTTTTTTATTACTGGGACATTTCTTTAATGGGTTTACTTTCAGGTGTGATATGGTTATGCTGGTGTGATAAAATTACAAGTGTTTCCAAGTAAATTCTGGATCTAAGTATAAAATCCCAAAACGTTGTGCGACCATTGTGTATATTTGTGCAATTTAAAGTAGGCTCTATTCTTTTTAAATCTTCCTTTTGCTTTCACCTAAGATATGTTAAGTGTTTTATGCTCGGAAAAGTTTACTGAAGATACTATAAATGAGAGCTCCACCAAAATGGCACCTTTGTTGCCTCAGTATTTCTGTGCCCTGCCCAAAGTTATCGTCCCAATATTTCCATGTCATTATTGCCCCAAAATTGGTACGGAAATAAATTGCCCAGCGAATCATGTGGTAATCACAGAACAAAGAGTAGCTCATCAGAGAGGAGATGCTGTTCTACCCACAAGCAAAACAGTGTTAATTGTTTTATGATCGATTAAGTTTACTAAATACACTGAAAATGAGAGTTGCACAAATATTGCCCCAATATTCCTGTGCCCAAAATTATTGTCCGAATATTCCCGTACCATAATTGCCCTAAAACTGATAAGGGAATGAGTTGCCCAGCACATCAAACGAAGTAATCACAGCACACAGAAAACTTGATTGGACAGGAGCTATTCTTCCCAAAAGCCAAACGGTGCTTAGTGTTTTATGCTCGATTAAGTTTACTAAATACTCCAAAAATACTCGTGAAACTGAAATATTTGTAATTATACTACTATATCTTGTAATGAGCAGATGGCCACCATGTCTATAATTGTTTCATGAATGCCTAAATTAAGGGTGTACTAGCTAAACTTTTTCACACTGAGTTTTGGAGGAGTGTTTTGTTTTGCGTTGAGTTCAAGTTTCGATGATGATGCTGTCAGGTTCTTACAATTAACATACGCTAAACCAATTAATTTAGTTTTTGCCGTATCGAAAACACAACACACTTGCTGCTGCAATCTTGGGCGGAAATAGACCGGCACTGCCAGTGATTTCTATGTTAGCACGTAGCCACGTGCCATGTGTGATGAACTAATTATTGTATAACTATTAAGTTCATAAATAGTTAAGCGCAATAAGATAAACTAAGTACACAACATATTCCACATTTTTAAATCACTACCTTTTTGTTTAATTTGACGAAACTCGAAACTCTACAAATTTGAGTTTGAAGTTTCAGATCAAGTCGAGTTCAAACATCGAAGTCAAACTCGAAGTCGATTCGAAATTTAGAGTTTTGAACAATCCTAGAATAAAAGTAAAATTTTCTATTACTTTGGATGTAGAAAGTGCACTTTCTTTTTAAATTTCTTGCGATAGAGAATCAGTGGTATTAACTTAATATCAACCACGCTCGAATTGATTCTTACATGTGGCAATAAAACGTATTATTATTATTATTATTATTATTATTATTATTATTATTATTATTATTATTATTATTTGGCTAGGAAGATTAGGGAGAGTTCATCAAGAAGAAATAATAAAAAAAAAAATAAAGTGGAGTTCGGAAGATTTGAACCAAAGTCGAACTGAAATACAAAACTGAAGATTGAAACCAAACCAAAAGTGGGAAATGAGGTGTGGAGACTGTGAAGAAAAACTTAGCAACCAAAATGATAATGTGACTTGTGAAAAATGCACTGCAAAATACTATTTTAAATGTGCTAAAATAACGGTAAAAACATGGAATGCAAAAAGTGTCAAAAACCGCGAAGTTTAGAAATGTGTGCGGTGCAGGAAAACAAACGCAATCAGGAAAAGAAAAAGAAGACAAAGAATATGCAAACAGTGATGAAGATAGTGAAAGTGACCAATTACGAATTAGTGAAACCGACCGAATAAGACAAAAAGAAGAAAATTTAAGGAAGGAACAACTCCAAAAGAAACAGACCACTAAAAATGAAAAAGAAAAGGAAACCCAAAAATTGAAATAACAATAAATAGGATAGAACAAAAAATGGACAAACTAATGGAAATGTGGGACACTGTCACAAAATTACAGGAAGAACAAAAGGAAATAATAAAATCACTAGACTTTGTAAGCCAAGGACAAATTGACATGAAAAAACAAAATCAAGAAATGAAGGACAAAATAACAGAACTAGAAAATAGTATAACACAACTAGAAAATAAAGACATAAAAGACAAACAAATTGAAAAAAAACAAATTGAAAAAAGTGCAAGAGCTGGAGATTACATCACATGAAAAGGACCAATATGACTGCAATCGAAATTTGGAAATTTGTCAATTATATTGCTTACCACAGAAAAATCTTAAAGAGGTTGTACATAAAGTGGCACAGAATTTTACCATTGTACCGTACCATCCAGGACAGATAGAAGCAGCACACAAAATCCCTAATAAAAATAAACACAAAAAAGTGCCATAATTATCCAATTCAAAAGTAGGGAATTTAGAGTCATTTGGCTTGAATATAGCAACCGACGACGATGTATACAGAAATGGAAATAGAGACAGAGTGTACATAAACGAAAACATGATGCCCTACTACAAGAAACATTTTTGGCAAACAAAAGAATTTGCTAAAAATAATGGCTACAAATATGTGTGGTTTACAAGAGGAAAACTTCAAATGAAAAGATGAAAACACTAATTAAGTTAAAATAGTAAAAAGACAAAGATCTTGAGCCCACAAATGGAGTCAAAATATAAAAAATGCGATATTTTTATCGCATGCAGAGGTAAAAAAGAAAGTTGATGGAGATGCAGGTAAAAATGTACAATTGAAATTGATACATGTCAACATTAGAAGTATAAGAAAAAATTGGGAATTGTTAAATTAAATTTAAAGGATACAAACACAGACTGGGACATTGTCGTTATAACTGAAATAAATATTATAAAAATAGAAATTGAACAATATGATTTAGATGGTTTTACAAATTTTAATTGCACGAGGAAACATACAAATAGAGGAGGAGGTGTAATTGTTTACATGAACAACAAATTAATTGTTGATGAAAAAAAATTAAAAACTAACAATTGAGAATAATGATGGACTGGAAGTAACTGTCCAAAAAAAATTTACAAATTTATAAAATAATTGCTATTTATAGAAGACTTAATAAAAGAATTCTTTTATAAAAGAATTAAAAAACGTTTTGAAAATAATAACCAAAGGAAAAAACAAAGATAATATTATTTTGGTGGGAGATTTAAATATTGATATATTAAAATATGAAGAACATTTAGGGGATATTCACGATCAAGTAAATGTTGACAAATATGAATACATGATGGCTAGTTTTGGTTTTGAGAAAATAATCGAAGCACCAACAAGAGAAGAAATAATAATTAAAAATGGGCAAGTGAATTTCCAAAAATCTTGTATTGACCATATATTTGTTAAATAAAAAAATGACTATAATGTAAATGGAGGTACAATAAAAATCAGAATAGTTGATCATTATTTCACAATTTGTTGGATTTCGAAACAAGGAGGAAATAAAAAGTTAGATTTAAACGAACAAAGTTATTATAAAGAAGAAAATCAAAAAAATAAATTTAACCAAAAAATAATAAGACAAAATCTACAGCAACATAACTGGAATGAATTAAATTATGTAGCTTGTCCAAATAAAATGTATGATACAATACAAAAGGTAATAAATAATATTTATGAAAAAACATAACTGATGGACAAAATAAGAAAGAAAAGAAAAATAATAAAAATAAAAAAAGGAAAGACTGGATTACTCAAGATGTCTCAGACCTTATAAATAAAAAAAATCAAATGTGGAAATCTTTACAAAACCTAAAAGAAAAGAGCGAAGTTGATACTATAAAGAGTATAGAGATTTGAAATTAGAGGTTGAGAAAAAAATAGCAGTATGTAAACAAAATTTTTATAAAAAGAAATTAAATGAAGCAGAAAAAGATAACAAAACATTATGGGCAACAATACAGGAAGTAAATGGAAAATTTAAGGGAAAAGAAAAGATTGAAGTAACATTACTGTAAACTTTTGAAGGAACAGAACCAAATAAACTGAGAAATGAATTTATTTAGAATTTTGAAAACCAAGTACCGAAACTAAAGAATAAATTTCAACAAAAAATAGATATCTACAAACAGAGTGAGCATTACAATAAGGTATGCAAGAAACAAAGTAACAAAGGAAAATGTCAGTTAACTTATAAAAAGGCAATGTTTATATAGGAACCAGAAATAACAGAAATAATACAAACTATTAATGAATCAAAAAATACAAACGCTACAGGAATTGATGGATTAATACCGCTAACTTTAAAGAATCTAAAGAAATCACAGCAATATTTATTTTTTAAATTAATGAATTATATGATTGAGAAGGAAATATGGCCAGATCAATCGAAGATACAGGTATTAAGACCAATATACAAAAAAAGGGGAAAAACAAACAAAGATAACTATAGGCCAATATCACTTCTATCAATAATTTTCTATTATTTTCTTAAAGTATTTTTCAAATAAAATCAGAGACATTTTGGTGAAATTTAAATTATTAAACAGTATACAGTACGGATATACAAAGGGTAAAAGCAAGACAGATCTACTTATACAAGTAAATGATATAATTACAAAGTATTAAGTGAAAAAAAAATATGTAGGTACCATATTTGATTTACAAAATGCATTTGACATATTTAATCAGGAAAAATTAATCAGGAAATGTAAACAAATAGGCTTGAGAGGATAAATTTTAAAAATAATAAAAAGTTATTTAACAAACAGAAAAGCAACATTAAAAATAAATAATGAATATAGTGATTATCAAGACATTAAATTTGCAGTACCACAAAAGGATCAGTGTTAGGGCCTCTATTGTTTTTAATATATGTGAATGATATAGAAGATTATGTAAACAATACAGTAATATATATGTCTGCTGATGATACAGTAATGATTTCTATAAATTATAATTATGATGACATGATACAAAACTTACAAACGGATTATGATATGATAAATGGAAGGTTAATGGAGAATGAACTATACATATAAGTGAAGAAAAAACAATTAAATTAGAAATAATAGTACCAAAAATGAAAATGAACATGACAAAAATGTTGTACATCATACAGAAAGGTGTATGAGTGCAAAGGAAAGTAACAAACAACCTTGTATAAATACTTGTAATAAAATAGAATCAAAGAAATCAGCGAAATATTTGGGAAATAGAAACAAATTGGAACTTTAAAGAACATATAACACACTTGATAATTAAACTAAGACCAATACTGCCAGTGTGGTATAAATTAAAATATATATTAAACAATAAAAGAAAAACTATTATATGACGTGTGGGTAGAAAGTATTTTAAGATATGGCATAGAAATTTATGGATTTGCAGCTAAATATATATTATTAAGACTACAAAGAGTTCAAAATAAATTAGTTAACGTCTTATTTGGAAATGGAAATGAAACTACACACGAGATCTATTATAAAAATAAAATTCTAAAGAAAAAAGACCTTCGAGATTATGTATCCTTGTCAAACATTATTATAGTAACACTTATAAACAACCAACTAAGTCAAAAAGCAAACGACTAAAAAGAACAACAAATAAATTTAAAATACCGGACTGTATTAACTCCTATGGAACAAAAAATAAAACTACTATATACCAGATATATTCAATAACATATACAGATTGAAAAAAAAATCTTAATTACCAATGTATAACAAAGTTAAAAATAGCCCTAAAACAATAATTAGTAGAATTATATAAATCTAAATTAATTAGAAACTAATATTAAATAATTAAGACTAATCTACTGACAGTGTTGTATATGTAAATAACGTGCTCAGAAAATTGTTGAAAAATACTAATTGAAATAAGAATTAATAAAATTAATTAAACATGTAAGAGATGTTTTTTTTTATTATCATTTAAAATGTGTATTTATTGATGTAATTTTGTCGATAAATAATTTCAAATGTAAATTTAGTGTTATTTATTGTGTTAAATTGTAAGTGTTTTGTTTTTTGCTGCTCACACAAGTTCCTTGGAACTTCGAGCTCGTTCAAGCAATAAAAATATTATTATTATTATTATTATTATTATATAATATGGATATATATATAATATGGATATAATATGGATATTCAGTATGGATATAGAAAAGGAACAGGTGCCATCCATGCACTTGAAAATATAAATAATAACGTCTGCAGAGCTTTAAATGAAGGAAAATATGTTGGCGCAATTTTAATTGATTTAACTAAGGCGTTTGACACATTAAGTAAAGATATTTTACTAGAAAAAATTTATAAAAATGGACTAAGAGGCAAAATTTATAATATAATTAACAGTTATTTGACAGAAAGACATTATAGTGTTCGAATTGGAGATACCTTTAGTAAATGGACAAAAGTTGAATATGGTGTTCCACAAGGTTCTGTGTTGGGACCCCTGCTATTTTTTATTTATATAAATGACATTACTGACATACAATGGGAAAGCTATTTGACATTATACGCTGATGATATATTCATGCTATCGATAAATAATGACAGCAAAAAAAATGTTGAACAATCTTCAGAATGATTTTGATAATCTACAAATATATTTAAAAGAAAATGACTTAATACTCAGTAATCAGAAGACAACATATTTACCAATTGTAACATCACATATGCACGAGGAACTTGGAACAATAAAAATATGTAACAAGAGATGTCAATGCAATGGTGACTGTAAACAGATTAAAAAAGTTAATTGTGCAAGGTATTTGGGAATAGAACTAGATAAAAACTGGAAATTTTTTACACATGTAGATAAACTAAACCAAAAATTAAGGAGAATGATACCAACGCTATATAATCTAAGGGATACATTAAACATAAAAAATAAGAAAATGGTCTTTGATGCGCTAATAATGTCAAATGTAAATTACGGCATAACAGTGTATGGCACTACATCGAAAAGTATTATAGCACAAACGCAAAAATTACTAACAAAGCAATTAAAGTGCTTTTTAAAAATAAAAAACATTAAATAGTAACGAATTCTACAATAAATTAAAAATTATGAAAATTGATACAACATTAAAATGGTATATAGTAAAAAATAATTATTATAAAAATGAATGTAAAATAAAGTTAAATAGAAGCACTCGAGAAAATCAAAAGTGGCTACAAGAACCAAAATGGCGAATTTCATACGGAAAAAGAAATATGAATTATTTGATACCCTTTGAATTTAATAAAATTCCAAGTGAATTAAGAAATATTAAACAACACAGAGAAATGCAGAGTAAAATCAAGAAATGGTTACTTGAATCTCAACAAAAAAAAATAATAAAGATGAAGAAGCTTTTAAAGTTAAGAAATCAACAGTACTAATATTAACTATAAAATAGTGTAAATATAAGTGTTTGTATATAATCATAGTGTGAATGTATGTAAATAATTTGTAATGGTAAATTGTAAAAAAAAAATTTATTGTGCTGTCCAACTAAAGTAAAAAAAAAATATTATATACATTGTAACAATTTAGAAATTTAATAACTAATTGAATTATGAAAATCTATAGTTTGCTTGCACATACAAGTCCATTGGGACTTCGTGCCAGTGCTTGTACCTGAAACAATGTACTTGTACTTAAATAAAGCATTATTATTATTTTTATTATTAGTTCTAACATTTTTAGAACTTAAAATGTTGAAATGGAATGAATTATTTGTGTATTTTATGTGTATATGGGTACTATGTGTGTTATTTATTTTATGTCCTTTTATTGTATGCTCACACAAGTTTTTTTTATAAACTTCGAGCAATTTGTTTGCAATAAATTATTATTGTTATTATTATTATTATTATTGTTATTATTATTATGTACGACAAAATTGAAGAAGTAATTACAAAAATTTACGATACTAATAAAGTAATTTGGAGGAAAAAACCAGCAAAACATACCTGGAAAAACGAATGGATGACCAAGGAATTATTGGAATTAATAAATGAAAAAAACAAGCTTTGGACAAAAATGTGCAAAATAAAAAATCCATCTTTGTTATATTTTGAACTAAAAGAAAAATATGCAAGTTACAGACAGCAAGTTAAATTTGAAATAAATAAAGCGAAACAACTTTTTTATAATGAATTCTTTAGAAGTCATAAAAATGACAGTAAAAAAATTTGGATGAAATTAAGTGATCTAATTGGAAAAAATAAAGAGAGCGTTGAAGAGAATATTAAAACTGCATTTCCAAAAGAAAAGACAAAAGATTTATGCCAAAAATTCTCAAAAAATTTTATTCAACAAGTAATTAATGTGAAAAGGAATAAAGTTAGAACGAAAACTAAATTATACACATCAAAATTAAATATTGTTAACACAATGTCAATAACACCACCAACCGAATATGAAATAAAAGGAATTCTAAATAATTTTTTTTGCAAAAAGGCTACAGGCTATGATGGTTTCCAAATTGAACATTTTCTCCATACACCAAAAAACACTTGTACTTTCATGGTCAAACTGATTACTGCAATTATAAATACAGAAATTTGGCCTAACAACTTAAAAAAGCAAGTCCTGAGACCTATCTATAAAAAAGGTAAAAAACATGATATTAATAACTATAGACCAATTGCTCTACTGCCAGTACTGAATAAAATTGTTGAAAGGTATTTTGTTAATAAAATGAAAAATTTCCTAGAAAAGTTTAAATTAATTAATGTTAAACAATTTGGATATCAAAAAAATAAGGGAGCATCTGACGCATTAAATGTTTTAAATAATAATATAACAAAAGCTTTAAATGAAGGTAAATTTGTGGGAGCCATCTTAATTGATTTAATGAAAGCGTTTGATACTCTTGATAAAGGAGTGTTAAAGGAAAAACTAAGCTTATATGGAATCAGAGGGAAAATAGCCAACATCATTGAAAATTACCTAACAAATAGAATGTGCTGTGTCAGAATTAATGATATCATGGATGACTGGGAATATGTTGATTATGGAGTGCCACAAGGCTCAATTCTAGGCCCTTTATTATTCGTTATTTACATAAATGACTTAAAAGAAATCAATTGGAATACAGATTTAACAATTTATGCAGACGATATCTTTATGTTATCAATAAATGAAAAAAATAATAATATGGTGAAGGATTTACAAAATGACTTCAATAAAATTTGCAATTATTTCCAAAATAATGATCTCAGCATCAGCGTCGAGAAAACATGTTTTATGCCAATTAAGACCTCACATATGGAGATAAGTAAAGTATCTATAACAGCACACCATAATGATTGTTTAATGACAAATTGTGATTGCAAACAAATTACTACTGTAAATAGAACAAAATACTTAGGACTTGACATTGATACGAATTGGAAATTTTACCAACACATTGAGGATTTGAAAAATAAAATTAGAAGAAATATACCACTACTGTATAAAATTAGAGATATTTTAGATATTCACACTAAGAAATTAATATATGAAACTTATATTATGTCTAATGTGAGGTATGCTTTAACCATTTATGCAACAACGTCGAAAGGACTAATTGAAAGTTTACAAAAA
>JAHWFP010119427.1:0-23141 GCA_023313725.1 Lithobius niger | reverse complement strand
TATGGATATAGAAAAGGAACAGGTGCCATCCATGCACTTGAAAATATAAATAATAACGTCTGCAGAGCTTTAAATGAAGGAAAATATGTTGGCGCAATTTTAATTGATTTAACTAAGGCGTTTGACACATTAAGTAAAGATATTTTACTAGAAAAAATTTATAAAAATGGACTAAGAGGCAAAATTTATAATATAATTAACAGTTATTTGACAGAAAGACATTATAGTGTTCGAATTGGAGATACCTTTAGTAAATGGACAAAAGTTGAATATGGTGTTCCACAAGGTTCTGTGTTGGGACCCCTGCTATTTTTTATTTATATAAATGACATTACTGACATACAATGGGAAAGCTATTTGACATTATACGCTGATGATATATTCATGCTATCGATAAATAATGACAGCAAAAAAATGTTGAACAATCTTCAGAATGATTTTGATAATCTACAAATATATTTAAAAGAAAATGACTTAATACTCAGTAATCAGAAGACAACATATTTACCAATTGTAACATCACATATGCACGAGGAACTTGGAACAATAAAAATATGTAACAAGAGATGTCAATGCAATGGTGACTGTAAACAGATTAAAAAAGTTAATTGTGCAAGGTATTTGGGAATAGAACTAGATAAAAACTGGAAATTTTTTACACATGTAGATAAACTAAACCAAAAATTAAGGAGAATGATACCAACGCTATATAATCTAAGGGATACATTAAACATAAAAAATAAGAAAATGGTCTTTGATGCGCTAATAATGTCAAATGTAAATTACGGCATAACAGTGTATGGCACTACATCGAAAAGTATTATAGCACAAACGCAAAAATTACTAACAAAGCAATTAAAGTGCTTTTTAAAAATAAAAAACATTAAATAGTAACGAATTCTACAATAAATTAAAAATTATGAAAATTGATACAACATTAAAATGGTATATAGTAAAAAATAATTATTATAAAAATGAATGTAAAATAAAGTTAAATAGAAGCACTCGAGAAAATCAAAAGTGGCTACAAGAACCAAAATGGCGAATTTCATACGGAAAAAGAAATATGAATTATTTGATACCCTTTGAATTTAATAAAATTCCAAGTGAATTAAGAAATATTAAACAACACAGAGAAATGCAGAGTAAAATCAAGAAATGGTTACTTGAATCTCAACAAAAAAAATAATAAAGATGAAGAAGCTTTTAAAGTTAAGAAATCAACAGTACTAATATTAACTATAAAATAGTGTAAATATAAGTGTTTGTATATAATCATAGTGTGAATGTATGTAAATAATTTGTAATGGTAAATTGTAAAAAAAAAATTTATTGTGCTGTCCAACTAAAGTAAAAAAAAAATATTATATACATTGTAACAATTTAGAAATTTAATAACTAATTGAATTATGAAAATCTATAGTTTGCTTGCACATACAAGTCCATTGGGACTTCGTGCCAGTGCTTGTACCTGAAACAATGTACTTGTACTTAAATAAAGCATTATTATTATTTTTATTATTAGTTCTAACATTTTTAGAACTTAAAATGTTGAAATGGAATGAATTATTTGTGTATTTTATGTGTATATGGGTACTATGTGTGTTATTTATTTTATGTCCTTTTATTGTATGCTCACACAAGTTTTTTTTATAAACTTCGAGCAATTTGTTTGCAATAAATTATTATTGTTATTATTATTATTATTATTGTTATTATTATTATGTACGACAAAATTGAAGAAGTAATTACAAAAATTTACGATACTAATAAAGTAATTTGGAGGAAAAAACCAGCAAAACATACCTGGAAAAACGAATGGATGACCAAGGAATTATTGGAATTAATAAATGAAAAAAACAAGCTTTGGACAAAAATGTGCAAAATAAAAAATCCATCTTTGTTATATTTTGAACTAAAAGAAAAATATGCAAGTTACAGACAGCAAGTTAAATTTGAAATAAATAAAGCGAAACAACTTTTTTATAATGAATTCTTTAGAAGTCATAAAAATGACAGTAAAAAAATTTGGATGAAATTAAGTGATCTAATTGGAAAAAATAAAGAGAGCGTTGAAGAGAATATTAAAACTGCATTTCCAAAAGAAAAGACAAAAGATTTATGCCAAAAATTCTCAAAAAATTTTATTCAACAAGTAATTAATGTGAAAAGGAATAAAGTTAGAACGAAAACTAAATTATACACATCAAAATTAAATATTGTTAACACAATGTCAATAACACCACCAACCGAATATGAAATAAAAGGAATTCTAAATAATTTTTTTTGCAAAAAGGCTACAGGCTATGATGGTTTCCAAATTGAACATTTTCTCCATACACCAAAAAACACTTGTACTTTCATGGTCAAACTGATTACTGCAATTATAAATACAGAAATTTGGCCTAACAACTTAAAAAAGCAAGTCCTGAGACCTATCTATAAAAAAGGTAAAAAACATGATATTAATAACTATAGACCAATTGCTCTACTGCCAGTACTGAATAAAATTGTTGAAAGGTATTTTGTTAATAAAATGAAAAATTTCCTAGAAAAGTTTAAATTAATTAATGTTAAACAATTTGGATATCAAAAAAATAAGGGAGCATCTGACGCATTAAATGTTTTAAATAATAATATAACAAAAGCTTTAAATGAAGGTAAATTTGTGGGAGCCATCTTAATTGATTTAATGAAAGCGTTTGATACTCTTGATAAAGGAGTGTTAAAGGAAAAACTAAGCTTATATGGAATCAGAGGGAAAATAGCCAACATCATTGAAAATTACCTAACAAATAGAATGTGCTGTGTCAGAATTAATGATATCATGGATGACTGGGAATATGTTGATTATGGAGTGCCACAAGGCTCAATTCTAGGCCCTTTATTATTCGTTATTTACATAAATGACTTAAAAGAAATCAATTGGAATACAGATTTAACAATTTATGCAGACGATATCTTTATGTTATCAATAAATGAAAAAAATAATAATATGGTGAAGGATTTACAAAATGACTTCAATAAAATTTGCAATTATTTCCAAAATAATGATCTCAGCATCAGCGTCGAGAAAACATGTTTTATGCCAATTAAGACCTCACATATGGAGATAAGTAAAGTATCTATAACAGCACACCATAATGATTGTTTAATGACAAATTGTGATTGCAAACAAATTACTACTGTAAATAGAACAAAATACTTAGGACTTGACATTGATACGAATTGGAAATTTTACCAACACATTGAGGATTTGAAAAATAAAATTAGAAGAAATATACCACTACTGTATAAAATTAGAGATATTTTAGATATTCACACTAAGAAATTAATATATGAAACTTATATTATGTCTAATGTGAGGTATGCTTTAACCATTTATGCAACAACGTCGAAAGGACTAATTGAAAGTTTACAAAAAGTATTAAATAAAGCAGCTAAAATTCTCTTTAATAACAATAGAATTAAAAAGAGTACAAAGGAAACATTAACTGAAAATAAACTCATGAATTTAGAAATGTTAATGGATTTTACTGTAATAGTGCAAAATTACAAGAAAAAAGATTGGAAAGAAGTTATAGTGAGAGCTGTAAGAAATAATAATAATTGGTTAAGGATGCCTTCATACAGAAATTCATATGGGAAACGTACAATGAGCTACATAATTCCAAAAGTATTTAATAAATTACCAGTAGAATTAAGGAACTTAGATTATAACTTTAGGAAAGAAATAAAAAAAATGGATTTTAAAATAAGGCTTTATTATTATTGTAATCTTAATAGTCTTTAGTATACTAACACTGTAGTCTTTATTGTAGTCTTTATTTTAGTCGTTTTGTAGAAATTCTGTATATTGTAGTTTAATAATATAATAGTTTATAATTTAGAGAATGTGTGTAACACTGACTTCTGACTTTTACCATGTATTGTATTTTGTTAATGTGCACATACAAACCCCTTGGTTTCGTGCAAAGTGTGGAATAAATTATTAATTATTATTATTATTATTATTATTATACCTAATAATATTATACCTAATAATTTTGAAACTAGAGTTAGTGAAACAATATATATATAATTATAAATGAAATAGAGGGGAAATACATTTCATATTTCACATGATTCATATTTCATCTGTAAAAGTGTATATGTAAAAATTTATGTATTATTATTTAAATTAATATATACTTATTGTTGCTCACACAAGTTTGTAAAAACTTCGAGCCATGTAAACAATAAATAAAGCTTATTATTATTATTATTATATATTATTATTATATTATTATTATTTTATTACTAAAAATAACTGAATTAAGAGACTATATCATAATACTTAAAAATTATTACGTAAATACATATAAAACTTATGATGAACCAAAAAGTTTGCGTTTAAGGGTATCATCACAAAGATTTAAGTTACCCTGTTGGAACAATGCATACGGTACAAGAAAAAAAGATTATTACATACCATACACATTTAACAAACTAGAAAAAAATGTGTTACATTTTCAAAGCAAACATGAATTAAAAAGTAAATTAATAGATGTACTTATAAATAGTTATAAAACTTAATAAAACTAACATACTAACAATTATAAATTGTTTATAATATATTATATTTATTCATGTATGTATCTATTTATTAATCAAATATTGATTTATGTGTTATGTGCACTATGTAATTATTGTAGCTCACACAAGTTAATATTTTAACTTCGAGCAATGTTCACAATAAACTTATTATATTCAACTTTAAAAAAAACTGAAAGAATGGATGATTTCACAATGAGTTTCTTTTCTTTTCATGATTTGCATTTATATATTAGTTAATACTTATCGCTACCAAAAATGTGATTTGTTCCCGTATCCTTAATTAAAGGAATTCTAATTATAACCATTCACTAAAACAATCAAAGTTATTTTGTGTAATTAAGATTTTATGTTGTATTTTTTCTTTGACGTTGTAGTTTGCACTCACACCATGTATTTTTGATTTGCTTGTGCCACATACACAACTGCATACATTGTAGTTCTTGTGGTACTGCCTTAACACAATAAATAAAAAATAATTTAAAAAATATTATTATTATTATTATTATTATACCTAATAATATTATACCTAATAATTTTGATTATTAGTTAGAGAACTAAAATGGTGAGGTCCAGCCACAGTTTAGGCTCTGCAATCTTTGAACGTTTTTTCTTTTTTGGGTCTAAGGTCCCCTTTTCTGGTGAGTGACTGCGATCTTTGAACACTTCAAGAACGCTAAGAGCTTCGCCAGAAATTTATAGCTGTTTCGGGGTCGACAATATCTGTGTTTCAACTTGGGGTTTATGTTCTATTCATGGAGGCAGCCATCTTGCCATTTGTGTTACCCAATAGAATCAGAAACTGTGAGTTCAAGACTCGTCCCAGGACTGTTACAATTTAATTTTTTTTTCCGAGCAGGTTTTGGACAGGAACGGTACCTTTTGACCCCCCTGAAGTCTTTCCCCTCGTTCTCTTATTTTTTGAGATACTTTTACACCCTTTTTTGGTGTGTTTTCTTCTTCCTGGATGGTACGTTGTGGGGACTGTGAAGGCAAGCTTAGTAGTCAAAATGATCTTGTTCTTTGTCTTGGTTGTAATTCCAAATACCATTACCAGTGCGCAAAAGTTAGTGAAGCAACTTGGAGAGGAAAAGGGCAAAAGAAGAAGGATGAATGGCGTTGCCGCTTCAGATGTCGAGAAACAGGAAAAAAAAGGAAACGGCAAAACAAATTCAGTATCCGACCAGGAAAATGAGGAAGATCCAATTAGTGATGATGAAACCGGAAACAATATGTGTGCTCAGGACCAACTTGGTACAAAAGGGTCTACAAATGATGCAAGTGACCACGCTTCAAAGCAAAAACAACTTACAGATCATAAAGAGAAAAATGATAACGATGTGTTGCAAAAAATTTACCAACGACTGGATGATCTTGACGAAGTCAAAAAAGAGATAAAATCAGTTGTCACCTCTTTAGATTTCTTGCAGAAGAAATATGAAGAACTGGCTGAAGAAAATAAAGGTCTGAAGAATACTATCAAAGAAATGGGAAACAGAATAGCAGCTTTGGAAGAAAATAAGAAAAAAACAAGCAGTAGTACTGAAGATGGTTAAAGAAATAAAACAAGGAAAAAATGAAAAGGATCAATATGATAGAAACCGAAACTTAGAAATTAATCAGCTAGACTGGCTTCTAAATGAAAGTTTACCAGATGTAGTGCAAAAACTGGCTAATTCCTTTGGTGTTAAGTATTTTAATCATGACATGATTGATGCAGCACACAGACTGCCCATCAAAAATAAATCAAAAGCAAGTACGTTACTGGTACAATTTAAGCATCGTGATTGCAGAGGTGCTTGGATCCAAACCAAGAAAAGAATCGTCACAAATGACAACATTTATGGAAACGGAAACGGTAGGCGCATTTTCTTAAATGGAAACATGACTACTTATTACAGGGACTTATTTTGGAAAACAAGAAACTTTGCAAAAGAACAAGGTTTTAAATTTGTCTGGTTTTTGCGTGGAAAAATCAAGATGAAAAAGACTGAAACAGACAAAAATTTTATTTTTGTTAAAAGTGAATTTGGTTCCAACCACTAACACCTGTAAATGATATTATATGTTCGGATGCAACTCTGTCAGACATCCAGGATTTGCAAAATGATACCAGGTTAAAAATTTTTCACAATAATATAAGAAGCCTTAGGAAAAATAGGGAACCATTTTTTTTAGAGTTAACAATGATGAATTCCCACTGGATTTGATCTACCTTACTGAAAATAACATCAAGCAGGAGGAAATTAGCTTTTATAATTTCGAGAATTATAACACCATCGTATACACAAGAGAGTCTACTTCGAGAGGGGGTGGTTTAATGATCTTAGTAAAAAAATCATTGGATATCAAGTATGATTTTTTACTGTTGATGATAATGATGGTATAAAACTTGACATTATGGTAAATAACAAAACACTTTGTTTACTTGCGATCTACAGACAACCCAAAAGTAGTAAATCGAAATTCGTTATTGATTTGGAGACTTATATTATGGAAATCAATAAAAATTATAATCATGTAATATTGACAGGGGATATGAATATTGACATTTTGAATAAGCCAAACAAACAAGAAAAAATTCAGATTGAAAATTATGAAAACATGCTTGCTGCAAATGAATTAGACGTGAAAATAAATTCCGTAACTAGGGAGGAAATTGTGAAAAGGTCTTTGGAAGGTTACACCTGGTTAAGAAAAATATCTGATCATTATTTCACATTCCTTTGGGTGAAATGTTGTAAATAAATGTTGTACCGGTCAAAGATGAACATCTCGAGTTTCATAATAAGTACAATGATAATGAAATTATTAGACGTTTAGGCTAAATGCAGTAAATTGGAACTTATTGGCCGATTACGAGGACTGCAATAAAATATATGACAAAATTTATCAAATTATTAATGCAATTTATGACGATAACATCATAAAGCAAACTACAAGTATTCCGAGCCCCTCAAAACATAAATTCAGAAATGAATGATGAATAACACTTTGATTGGTTTAATTAACAAAAAAAATAAAATGTGGAAAAGGTTCAAAGCATGCAAACAAAAGATAATAATAGTTTGCTTGAAGAGTATCGTCAACTGAAAAATAAAATTCAAACTAAGATTAAAGAAGCAAAACACTTTTACTACCAAGAAAAACTAGAACTTGCAAATAAAGACCACAGAAAGTTGTGGGAAGAAGTCAATAAACTTACAGGCAAAACTGGTAAAATAAGCCTCGATGATCACATTACAAAAGCTTTTAAAGGCAACCAAGCAGGTGATATTGCTGAAAAATTCAATGAAGACTTTGCATCTAAAGTTCCTTCTTTACAAAAATAATACGCAAAGAGAAAATTATTATGTAAAAAAAAACACAACATAGTAAATGGCAAAGTCAAACGAAATTCACAAACAATTTTTCTTGATGAAGTACGGGAAATTGAGGTGATCACTGTGTTAAACAACATGAAAAATACCTTTGCAACAGGAATTGATGGTTTTAAGCTGAGTCATATTAAAGATACAAGCTGCAATTCGGCCATCTTTTTGAAAATTCTAATAAATAAAATCATTGAACAGGAATTATGGCCTGACAAATTAAAAACTCAGGTCTTGCGACCAATTTATAAAAAGGGTAAAAGCAATTTGACTGAAAATTATAGACCTATTTCACTATTACCTGTTATCAGCAAAATTATTGAAAAAATGTTTACTCAGAAAATTTTAAAGTTTTTGAATAAACATAAAACCATTTTTAAATTCCAGTACGAATTTCGTAAAAATCTTAGCACCATTGATGCTTTATCCCATTTAAATGAAATCGTAACAACTGGTTTAAACCAAGGGAAATACATTGGTGCAATTTTAATTGATCTACAGAAAGCTTTTGACACGGTTAACTATAACATACTATTACGGAAATGTGAATTATTAGGCTTAAGAAGAAAAATTTTTAATATTATTAAAAGTTACCTGCAAAATAGAAAGGCCTGCACAAAAGTTGCGAATGTTACAGTGCTGTTGAAGACGTTCTGTATGGCGTACCACAAGGCTCTGTATTGGGCCCTCTCTTGTTTCTTATTTATACAAATGACGTTGAATTTATGTTGAAAAATTCAAACATTATTCTATTTGCAGATGATATTATTATGCTGTCAATTAACTATGAATATAACCAAATGATAAACAATTTGCAAAAAGATAAAATCAATGAATAGTTTGTGAAAAATGAAGTGTATATAAGTGAAGAAAAAACAATGCATATGTTAATCAGAACTCCACACCTTTTGAATTTTAACTCTAAACCTATTTGGATTCACTCTGAATTATGTACTCTTCTTAAAAGTAAGAACGATAGAAACTGTCCTGTTACTTGTTCCAAATTGAAAACTGTTGAAAGTGCTCGATAGCTGTATCTAGATATTTTGTTGGAAATGTAATGTTCATATTGAACACTTGATTACAAAATTACGTCAAATCATGCCGAAATTATACCAATTAAGAGATGCACTTAGCAACAAAAATAAAATAATGATATATAAAGCCTGCTAAGGTATGGTTTGGAAATTTATGGTTTTGCTTCTTCATACATTGTTGATCGCCTTCAGAGAACACAAAACAGAATTGTAAAGATACTTTTTAATAATTTTAATTCTTCTAATGATATTTATTCTAAAAATAAAATATTAACAGTTGTTCAGCTAATAGAATATAACATCATTTTAAAACACTTCTTCACTTTTAGAGAGCAGAAAATGCATTTTTGGAGTGGTTCCTTGAGAAATACCTCCGTTAAATATAAACTATTTTTATGGAAAAATGAATATGGAACTCATAATAAAGCATTCTATTTACCGAATATCTTTAATGAAATTTCAAAGATTGATGACTCTGTATTAACAATGGATAAATATACTACCCTCAAAATAAAATTAAAAGATACTGTAAGCAGATCAGATTTCAACTGATTGTTTTTACTTCAGCATTTTATTTTGCTAGTCTTATTAATTTAAACTATTTTTTTTATTTCCAATGTGTATCAATTATTCTTACTTCATAAATTGTCTGAATGTAATTTAAACCTACTTAAGATTGTAAAATTCTTAATCTCAGTAACATTATGCTGCTGATTTTAAACATTAGGGTAGTCACCTATAGTTATGAATTATTCTTAATCATTTTCTCTGTTGCATGCTTACTGGTTTTTAAATTTTAAGTAGATGTTCTTTTTTATTATCTATTTGTAGTCTGTTACATTTGTAATAAGGATTTTTTAACTGCATATTTAACCGTACTTTTAGAGATTTTGATATATTTTTAAACTTTTCTTTTATTTTGTTTACTTTTAGTACAAACATTTTTAGGAAAACAGCATTTTATTGTTGATAGTTTTAATCTTGGAAATTAACATGAAGTTTTAATCATTCTAATAACATTTACAAACATATAATATTTCGAAGATATTACACGTGTATATATTTATCTTTTAAAATACTACTGTATTCAGTGCACAGACAAATTTCTTCGTAAACTTCGTGCATTTTTGCTGAATAAACTAGCTGATTATATTATAGGTAAAATTTAAAATTAAAAAAAAAATACTTGCAAATGACGCCACGGCTCAAGTGTTCGCTACGCATGCTCCATTTTTGGATCAACTTCGAGTTGTCATATAATCCGACTACAGAAAGTTTTAAAGAAAGCCGCTAAAGCACTATTTAATACAAATGAGAGATGTACACAGGAAATATTTTCAGAAAATAGGCTATTAACTTTTAAGAACGTTTATAGGCTTTCAATTGTGACTAAAAACTTTTTTGATGTAACTTATAAAACGAAAATTTTAAGACCTTTAAGGAATAATAATGCGTGGCTAAACATGCCAAATTAGAGGAACTCGTATGGGAAAAGATGCCCTGCATTTGTTATTCCTAGTACACTAAACGAAATTTCACAAAAAAATCAGGGATATTATTACTGAGAGGAACATTAAAAAAGTAATAAAAGAATGGTTAACAAATTACTAATTTATAAACGTTGTGTAATTAACTGTAGTTATAGGTCAAAAATCAAATTATAAGTTACGTAAGTGAATGTTTAATAAATTGCATGGTTTTTTTTGCTCAAGTATATACAATCTCCGGCTCCGTGCTTTTTGGATGTTAAAAGTATTTGTACTTCTGACTGAAATAAATTATTATTAATTATTATTAAATAAAAATTTTAAAAAATATAATTATTATTATTATTGTTAATATTATTATTACACACAAGATCTATAGTATAGAAAAACAAAGCAGACTAAGATTAAAATCACAAAGATTTCAAATGTTGAAATGGAACAATAATTATGGCCAGAGAAATATAAAATATTATATTCCACATACCATGCCAAAAGAGGTCTTAATGGGTAAAAACATAAGTGAACTATAACCCAAATTAAAAGACTGGATTTTAAGCTACAAATAATTTCAACAATTACATTTCAATTTCTATTACATACTGTTTCATACGATCAAGTTCAAATCAATACGGAAGTGGTGATCGTGCAGCGAAACTTGTAACTTTGTGTAATGATCGATATATGTTGTAATTAGTAGCCAAATATATTATTTAAAATATACAGAGAAAAAAGTGTATTTTATATTTATTTTGTATTGCAGACTCATACAAGTTGACAATATCTTCGAGTCAAGTGGGCAATAAACTAAAAATTATAATTAAAATACTTGTAAATGATACTAAGGCTAGCCACTTTTGTGATTGGGGTTGTATGATGATGCTAATCACCACCATTGGACTATCTGTATAATTTACCTTGGCTATTCGCTTCTTAGGTGGCTTAACAGTCATTGTTGGTATTAATTCAGTTGTTGTTGGCACTTCAGTAGTTGGTACTTCAGTTGTTGGCTCTTTAGTTGTTGGCTCTTCAGTTGTTGGCACTTCAGTAGTTGGCTCTTCAGTTGTTGGCACTTCAGTAGTTGGCTCTTCAGTTGTTGGCACTTCAGTTGTTGGCTCTTCAGTTGGTGGTTCAGGACAAGGATCGTCAGATTCTTTCGTTGCTCCATTCATGAATTCCCATGGAGTTTTTGTCCATGCCACAATATTTCCTTCTTCACCATCCCCACATTGTGAATCTTGTAAAACTGTGAAAAGTGTGTTACAAAATTACACGAACAAATTTTAAAAAAGAATTCTTCTAGTTTTTTCAATGTCAAAACATTGCCCCATTATCTGAGGCAGCTATAGGGAATGAAGAAAAGTCACTTTAATTCTGTCCAACATTCGTTGTTCTTATACCAACTCTTTATGAAATTGTAATAATACTGATATAACAAGGATCATTTTAGGTAGCTCGACAGCTTTGCAGGTACCCTTACTTATTGCTGCTTTAGTTAGTCTGAGTTCAGACGATGTTTCTGGCAATACGTGAATTCTAAACACGCAAGTAAGGGGAAACGAAGGTGAAACATCGTCTGGGTAATCACTTGGCACCCTTGCTGTCCACCATATCAATTGTGGTGTGGCGTGATTTCAGATCCGGTTTGTTTGGTTTGTCAGTGGGATTGGTGTAGTTGTGGTTTTGCTTGAAATGCCATCCATGTTTGTTTTGGTTTGGTGACCTTGACTGACGTGGGAGAGGGTTCAGCAACAAGTTGTGACATTATCCTCTGATCCCTCTCCCACTTAAAAACAAGTGCCTCCTCTAGATATTGCGATTTCATCACACCCAAATAATATAGACAAGTTTTCAAGCTGATGACTCGGGGTGGACAGCATTCGCCTTCCCTTGCGCGCATCGACAAACTTCACGCACACAATTCATGAAAAAATCATCCATTGATTGCCTGGAAGATATTTCTCTAAAACATAGGGATTTCATGCAAAGGAAAATGAAAGAAAATGAGGTACCACAACCGAGCAATTGCATCTTTACTTATTCAATTTACGGACCGTAAAACTGTAAGAAACCAACCGAAATTTTTATTTAACGTGTATAATTGTCATGAGAAATTGGTATGAAGTGGAAATCGGCAGACAATGTAAGCAATCACAAAAAATACAACGAGGAATAACCCATTTGATTAAATGGCTTTTGAACAGGTCAAGGAATTCCAAAGCCATTATCAAGGTATTTTAAGTATTTTATAGCTATCATGAAACAGTTTCGCTGTCCTCAAGTAGAAACTAGACAGGGACACCAAAATAGTTAAGTAACTACCTCAAGATATGGTATTTGACTTGTAATTGAGTTCATAGTAGAACTTTGAAAACTACCTGTGTAGAATTGTTAAAGCTCTCTGGTGATAATGTCGTGACAAGAAGGAAAACAATAAACATAGTTGGGCGGTAATGTTAGAAAAAACTGCACTTAATGAAACAAGCATGAAAGTTTGCATGCACATAGATATTGATATATAAATAGACATAAATCGCTGGAAATAATATTAAGGAAAATTGAAAATAAGCCAACAGCGAAAATCATACACTAGAAATAACATAGTTCAGTAAGCCACCTTTATGCACTTACGTTTCGTCGGAGTGGCATGACCCAGATTCGTACCGGCTACCCAGTTCGCATCCAGATCACTCGCATAGCGCCTTAATCGCTATGGTTACATCCTCCACTGGCATAAAGATAACTCACTGAACCCGTTATTAAGGTCACAACCGTGACCAGGGCTCCATGGACCCGTCCTGGTGCTCTTGCGTTTGTAGCAGCATGGGCGACCAGGCGACCGAGTATATCCACCTTCTGCTACGGACGTGCGCCATCTACCAGGCAACCGGGACTCAACTGGAAACCGGTGCTCTAGACTCGAGTACTAGAAGCCGGTGCTCTGGACTCAATGATCGAGGACTGACGCCACCTTCCTTCTTGTGGAATGTGCGCCTCATGTACACAGGCGTTCGGAGCTTAGCGACCGGGATATATATAAACATCCAATTACCAAATTTTCAGTTCTGGTAGCTAGCCAGACCACTCGTGTTGCACCTGACCCCAGTGCTACGGGTGGACAGAGTTTTGTTTCGCTACGTCCCTGCACTCCGGTGCTCAAGCGGCCGTCCACCACAGCACGAGCATCCTAGCGACTGAGCATCCACCAACTACTACGACTGTGCATCACTGCCCGTGCACCACAGCGCAAGCGTTCGAGCAGCCGAGCATTCACCTGCCACTAGCCACCACCTGCTACTGCGAATATTCATCAGTGCCTGTGCACCACAGCACAAGCGTCCGAGTGGTCAGGCATCCACATGCTGCTACGACTGTGCACCATGCAACCAGGCGACCGGGGCACTAGGGCCAGAGACCGGTGCCCGGGCCTGAGATGCTGTCTTTGTGGATCTCCACTGGCTGTCCACCTACCTTTGAAGACGCTGCTTGTTTCCAGCATTGGCTGTCTTAGTCATTGCGCTTTGATGCCGGGGTGTCAGTACTTCTCTGTCCCTTTTTTTTCTGTGGACAGCTGTCGGTCCACCTTCTTCGGAAACAATGATCCCTGCCCACGGTCCCCTCGACCTTTGTCCACGGTCCCCCAAGCCCATGCACCCATCGTGGTACCCAAGAGAACCGCAGTCTCTATACTGAGCATTCAGTATGCCACCGGTTGGTTGATGCCTGTTCACAGTTGGACCTTCGGCCCATTTACACCCTTTCAGAGTTACGACTCCGAACTCTGTCGTTCATGATTACATCTATTTGGCTCCTGTAACTTGGCTCCTGTTCCCTGTCTCCCGTAGGCATCCTTCTCAGACACTAGCTGCAACAAGTCTAACTGCTCTGCTGTTTAAGCCTTCACGATTTCAGGTTCTGAAGGGTTCACTGTAAGAGTACAATTGTTTCCATCCACAGATGTTTGTTTTGCAATATTTGTTTCTTTTACGATATTTGTTTCGACATGCTGTGTCAAGGCATTTAGTGTATTGGTAAAAGTATCCACCACTTTACTTATAATATTGGTTATCAATTCAGTTTGATTAATTATGAAGCCTTCCAGTTTCTTCTCCAGACTGCCCTTGCACGAGCTGAAATTCTCACAGGTACTTGATAGCATTTGTATTTCATTTGTATCCCTTTGGTTATCTTTTTTTTTGGGGGGGGGGGGGTTTAACTTGATCTCTATTGTTTATTATTCAAGTTATCAATTAAGGATTGAGACTGTGGGACATGGCCTCTACTCAAGTTTAGAAGATTTGAAAGCTTTAAATTTATTTGCAGATTGTCAATATCATCCTCAAGTCTAATACGTTCCATGGGCTTGTTGTATATGCTGGAGTTCGTTTAACGGTCCAACTGCATGCGATACATCAGCAGTAGCTGGAATTACTATGTTGTTAATATGTTGTTGTAATGTGGGATCACCACAGCTGCCCAACCGAGTTGTGACATACATTGACGTGTTATATTTTGAGTAATCACATACACCATCCGATTCCATAGTAATGTCAGAACAGCACAGGCTTTCACTCTTCGAGCTTGCTGGAGAAACATGTGGTGGACCATTATTGTTGGCAAATAAAACGGTATCATTCAGTGCATTGTTATTTAATGCTTTATTGGAGAGAACCTGTGTTATTTCAAAGTCACAAACACATCATCAGGCCCTGGGGCGGAGTCATGCGACTTGGACAAAGCTGAAACAAATTCCCGCCTGGTGAACAATAAATTGTACTCCTCTAGCCCGTCGGAGCGAAAGTCAAGAGAGCGAGCCTCTTCCCTACGTTTAATTCCGAGGAACTCAGGATCATAATGGTCATCACTCGAGACCCGCGCGAATGCAGATGCAAGACAATCGGCGATATCCAGCAAAGATGAAACCACGCCATTCGCCACAGCTGCGATACCGGGGAAGGAACGTTCCTCCCCGAGATTTGCCGCACCTTCCTCCACACCTGCTGAGAAGGCGTGAAGCGCGTGATCGACGAAACATAAGCCGACCACGAAGCAGGCCTAGCCTCACGGACGACAAACCTGGCACGGGCACGACAGCGCTTAAAGGCAACAAAAGTGTCAGCAGTTGGGCTAACTGTAAAAGCACCCAACGCTCGCCTGCGGCCCCGAATAGCCTGCCCGCAAGCAGGCGTCCACCACGGAACAGGAACCCCTTCTCGGCTGTGTGGACGTACGCGGGACAGAAGCATGAGCAGCAGCGAGGACCACATCAGTGAAATGAGTTGAAAGCTCATCCACATCAGGAAAGTCCTGCACCGCATGCTGGAAAACAGCAGCTCCAGCAAAGGCTAACCACTCAGCTCGTTTCAGCGCCCACCGGGGTGACCTGGAAGCAACAGAACCCCCCTGTATTGTGGACAACACAATGGGGAGGTGATCGCTCCTATGCAGATCGGCAGTGACAGCCCAAGTGAAGTGAACCGGGATAGCTAGAGAGCAAAAGGCCAAGTCCACCGCTGACCAATTACATGTGGCCAGATTGCAGTGGGTCATGGCACCATCGTTCAAGACACAAATGGACCCCCTCTGCATCAACTCCTCAAGGATTCTCCCCTTATTATCAGTATGAGGTCCTCCCCACTGGACATGGTGGCTGTTAAAGTCGCCCAGCAAGAGAAAAGGGACAGGAAGCTGGCGGACCAAGTCCTCCAGGTCACCAACACCAAAGACCTCATCCGGTGGCAAATAAACCGAACAGACAGTAATATCCAAATGGAAAGAAACTCGAACTGCTACCGCCTGAAATCTAGAGTGCAGAGGCACACGGGCATGCGGCTGAGAGTGTTGGACCAGCACAGCAACACCACCATGTGCACATGGCACAGGGTCTGCATCCTGACGGTAGACAGAATAACCCCGAACAACCGGATTATCTGACGCCTTAAAGCAAGTTTCCTGGAGGCAGCAGCACAGAGGTCGCCAATGCGACAAAAGCAGTCGCAGCTCATCTGCATGGGTCCGATAACTTTGGCAGTTCCACTGAACGATGGTACGCGCAGGCATTATGACAGGCTTAAGACTGAATCATTCTCCTCAACTCCTGCTGAGGCTTTACCAGCAGGAGCCTTCTTCGACACTTTCTGTGGTGCACTACGGGCGGGAGGAGGCCTAACTGCAGCCTTAACCTGCCTGGGAACAGTTACAGGAACAGTAACAGGAGCAGAAACATTTGCAGGCTGGGCAGATGTCAACGGCAAGGCAGCAACTGGTTCCGAAGAACCCAAAAGACCTTGCAAAGATGGATGTTGCTGGGTGAACAAAGTAACAAGCATGCCCACCATCCTCGTCAAAGACCTGAGCTCAGCGCGCAAATCCGCTAAATCAGCACACTCACTGCTACGCCGTTATTTCTAAGGCCATAATATGTAGTATAAGGACCCCGTGTATGCCAGTGTTATGATGCTTGTAGCATCTTCTAGCTATTGTAGAGTTGTTAGTCACACCCTATGATCCTTATGTTTGTAGCATGTGCTAAGTAGTGCTAGTGCAGTAATGATATGTAATTGATATAAGCTAACTATGGTTCCTGTCTGCATGTATATTTATAGTTATGTGGTTGCTGTACTATTACACCTGTACATAGGTGGAGCCACAGTAGTGCAGTTGAGAGGGTGAAGTGCTGTGGGGACATCTGGTGTTGCCTACTGGTACTTCGAGCTTCTATTTAACCAATAGCCCTGGTCTCAGCTAATCAGTTGACCTCTGGGCTCTGGCCCAGCAACACTCCTCTCCTCTCCTCTGCACTGCCAAGGGTGAAGCCTCCTAAGCTGCCTGAGCTTTCACTGAACCACTGTACTGCCCGCGTGGACCGGAATAAACCTGCTTTAGCCCTAACTTGGACTGGTTACTTCTGGTGTGGACTTAGGACTACTTTTACCCTTAGCAAGTGGTGCATCGGTCCTCCTTGGGCCTATTTTAGGCCTACACCATTGCAAGTTGTGCTTCAAGTTTTTTTTATTAAGCCTATTGGATGTAACCCTCTTCTACTTAGGCCTATTTTGGGCCTACTTTTCTTCTGCTGCAGCTACGGCTTCATGGACCCTTTGGTAAGCATACTAGTTATGCCTAAATTAAGCCTACTTCGAATTAAGCCTTCAAGAAGCCTAATTTTCGAACTGTGTTCTATTTTTATCATTGCTACTGTACTATTCTTCTGAATTGAGACTATTTCGACCCTAAATTGATTTTCTTCATCGCTTCTGTGCTTTTTGAACTGTGCTATGCTTTTTTAAGCCTTTTTCAAGAATTTAAACTTTTTTTTTCAAGAATTTATGCTTTTTACTACAATAGTATTATTTCTACTTCATACCGCTGCTACTGTGTATAGTAGAACTGTGCGCTTAGCTGTGCATTAGAACAGTGTTTTAATCTTTTTCAAGCCTTTTGGTGAAAATTATGGTTACTCAAAAATTTTATTAGGCTATAAAATAAATACTGTTATGGCTTAGGTAACCCTAGTGCTCTTCAAGTCCTAGCTTTTTTTTAAAAGCCTTGTCGTCAACCTAGTGCTCTTCAGCATACTGTTGTTTTATAAGCCTAGTATTCTATTCCTCGTGAAGCCTAGTAATTTCTTCTACCTGTGCTTACCTGTTGTCAAGTATTATCAGTTGCACCTAGTTTTGGGTCTGCTTGAATTATTAACCCTAAATGGAACACCATCAGCTGGTAAGCCTTTGGATGCCTACTATCCTTCAGCAGCAGCTTCAGCTTCTGTAGTGGTGAGCATAAACTGTGTTTTATAAAGCCTTGTACTACTAGCCTACTAAAAAAAACTGTGACAAATTTAAAATATTTTTTAAATATTTTTATTTGGAACTGTGTTTGCAATATATTGTTGCGTAATTGCCATTGCTACCGTGCAATAATTTAAGTAGTGCTAGGAAGGACTGTGCATATTATTTATTCAACTATAATGCTTACCATTTCTCGTGAAAATACTTTTTATCGTTTTTCTTCGACTGGGCTAAGCTGTGGTATCTTCAAACGTCTGCTGTAGGCTATACTTATTAATAGAATTTTCGTGAATTACCGTTTTTAAGGAGATGTAGTGACTTGATCTTCTTCTGCTTCTTGTACTTTAAATAAGTCTAGTGTTTGATTCTTCAACCCTTGAGTATTTCTACAACTAACTAATGATATTCAAAGCCTTATACTACTTCTATTACGGCTTCTGAGTGAGAGATTGTGTTCGCTGGTGCTTGTATATGCTATTTTATTTAGCCCAAGTTTGATTTGGTGGGTAAACTTTTTTTTTTCTTAAAAGTCACCAAATTGTGTGTGCCTAAATCTACTTAACTCTCCCTCGATCATATTTGAAAACAGACAATAGGTGGTGCACGCCTTAATTATGTCTTTTCTTCAATTAGTGTTTTTCAAGATCTGCTTGTTGAAACCCATTCTGGTTATGTCAAATCCAAAAATTTGGAAGTTTTCTTTTACCGATTTAGGTCTACCTATATTTGAGAAGAGTTGACCCAGTGCAGTGTTACACCTGGAACGGAATGTGGTTTTTGTTTCTTTGCTTTGGAACAGTGTACAGTTTTCTTTGTAAATTTCGTAGAACTGAGTTTAAAAAGTACGTGAACGTGTGAACAACGGATGGAAGAACGATTTCGTAGGAATTTGCAGCGTCAAGAGTAGCAAGTGCAAACGAAATGGATGTTTACATCGTCATAAATGATGTTAGTGTTATTGTTCCTAGAAATTAAGATTCTTATTTTTTCTTTTTCTTGGAAACCCTGAAGATCGGAGAAATTATTCCAGTTTTTGTTCACAGTTCTTCATGATCTGTAGTGTTTAAACGGTTTGTTTGCTAATGAATTTGTTAAGGTGAGAGTGTACAGATTTCATTAGAATTGCTCACGTAATTCAGGTCAAATGCAAGTTAGGTTAGATCGTAATCCAGTTTTTAAACGAACAATGCTTAGAACAGGGGTTACTTATCCAGTAAAAATGTCAGCTTTGTTGCTCAACCTTGATAATGATTCTACTCAGTTTAAAAATCTAACAGGAACTAAAGTGAATTTACTGTTTAACGTAAAGCGAATTTATTTTAGCAAGTGTTACGGTAAAATTTTGGTGGCCAAATGTGTTTCGTATTTATCTTTTTTAAGCAAGTGCTTGTGCAAACGCTGAAAAAAAAAGTAGCGAATCTTGGTATTCTTATGCTGAAAAATGCAAACCATTATGGTTAAGAATTTAACAGGTCTTACGATAAAATATTTTTCATACTGCTTATGTTGAGGCTGAAAAGTTAACTTGAATGAGTAAATAAGCGAGTTAGGTTTTTGGTGTATAAAACTGTTCCATTATGATTTTCTGGTGAAGCAGCTCG
The DNA here is from genome assembly GCA_023313725.1 of Lithobius niger. Taxonomy (NCBI): domain Eukaryota; kingdom Metazoa; phylum Arthropoda; class Chilopoda; order Lithobiomorpha; family Lithobiidae; genus Lithobius; species Lithobius niger. Next base: position 3,265 of record JAHWFP010119427.1, on the reverse strand, counting down.
TTGTTTTTGTCTGCAAGACTTTTTAAGATAATAGATCAGATTGTGAAATTGAATTTTTTAAGTGCTTTTAAATTAGCTCATAGGCTATAACATTTTGGATGAATATGCAATCTGCAGGTACAGGCTAACGAAAAGTTTCACCAAATGTGTTGAAGTGTTTATGCGTATTGTGAATAGTTCGAGTGAAAACTTAAGTCACAACAGTTTATTATGCTTGAATTAAATGTAGAACGCAACTTTTTAACCACAAGTGATTCCGATTGTGTATGCGACCTTGTCTAAGTTTTGAATGCAGGGTGTTCTTATTAGAAAACCTTGATGTTGAGATCGTTATCGAGCGAAACTTGTTAACTGTGTTAATAACACTAGAAATGAGTGAAGGTAATGACAGTAATTGCATTGCTTTTTGGTGCTAAGATTTAACCCAAAAGTTATTTCTTTTATTATGTAAGAATTTAAGTTGGTTTGGAAATTCTGTGTTAAGATTGCCTTTTCTGTGTTGTTTCTGAAAGAAATGTTCTGCTGCGTTTGTCAGTCAAGGTCAAGGTCGTAGTTCGTAGCCTAGTTCATGGCGTAGCCCTAGCAAGGGTAATGGTGATGTTCAACTCTCAATAACCTGAAGAGATTAATAGTTAAAATAAACTTACTATAAGTCAAGTGATGTAGCGCAGATTAACTGTAGCGAATTAATCCTTGTACGATGTTAGTTAATGCACAAATTGTGAACGTGTAAGCTAGTCAGTCGTAAACGAACGCCTGGCGTAGGCTTATTTCCGCGTAATCGTCTGTGTACCAATGACGCATGTTTAATTCTAGAAACCCAGAACCAGCACCATGTGCCTGAATTTGTTTGAAATTAATTTTTCTTTGTAGGTAATAATCCAAAAAGCTATTTTTGATAGCTGTGTGCACTGGTTACATAGATTTGTCATTGAAAAGAGAGGTTTTTGATATAATTGGATTCTTGAATGTGTTGCGAGAGTTTGGTATCTGTGTACCTGGTTGGCGCTATAAAATTGCCCAGGTTACACTGACGCTACTTTCGAGATTCAGAATGGAATCCATGTCTTCTCTCTTGTTTTTATGGAAAATCTGTTTACCCAGTATTTTGGAAAATTTTCAGATGAGGATAAATTTTGTCTGAATGTATGCTGTAGAATTGAGTTTTTTTCTTTTTTTTTTTTGATGAACACATGGTTATGGTTAGTTATAGCCTAATTTAGTTTTTATTATTAAACTTAAACGTGGGCTAGTCTATACTTTGTTCCACATTATACTTTCAGAAAACTGACTGTATGACGCCACGTTTTCTTCCACTACGAATGCAAAAAATACGTAAACATCCCATTCGTAAACTCTAACAGTAACTTTGTTGAGTGTACAAATGTGATATCCACATGTTTTTGCACTCTAAGTGCAAGAAAACGAGTCATCATCCAGTCAGTTTTCTGAAAACATAATGTGGAACAAAGTATAGCTAATATGTATATAACAGGTTTGTAACGATAATCTGTTATAAGTAACATTTGTGCAGTTACAACTAAAGTTAAGATTAAAACTAAAAATAGAGTTTTAAGTTTTAAACAGTGAGAAACTTTGAGCGATTTTCTATTTACTTAAGAGGTGACATTGATTCTTATTTTTTGAGGAAAAATTGTGTCATGCTGATAGTAAATCCTTGGTAATCCAGTTTGAGTGATATTCCGGTAAGCCGTTTGATTTGATGGTTAATTGGAATGGTTTCTGTTGAAAGCTATGTTCTGGGTGCTGTTTTTGTAGACTGGCGAATACGCGCAGATATTTCAATTAAAGGAAGGTGAAAACGATTCCCAACTTAGTGGTAATCCAATTCGCTAACCCACAATTGATGTTTAAATTTTATCTGTCGTGTTTAACGGTGGCTGTTTGTGTAATAAAAAGGAAAGCAAACAGTTGGTGATGAAATGGGTAGTAACGGCTAAGAGAACCGATTCTTTGACTCATACCTGCTGCTTACGCTAAAAAGGGGTGAGAAAAAGACAAGTCGTGTTTGACTCGCCAGCTATGCGTAACTTCGTCTTGGTTAAAAAAGGGGATGCAGGATGGTTATTGCTGATAAAATTGTTACGTAAGGTAATGTTTTGAATCAACCTAGTCTTAAGGTTTTAATGCTTAAAGCCTAGTGCAGGAATATATTATGAAAACGTTGCATGTTTTAATGTTAAACAGTCACGTTAGTGTTTTCACACTTTGATAGTTACGTTAAGTTGTTCGTAGCATGGTGGAAACAAAAGTGTTGTTGTATGAATTATATATGCAAGTTTGTTAATTATTTTAAGCAATAATTTAGATTTAGTTCGACTATGATGCACATTATGGGGCGTTATTGAGTTCGAAAGAAAGCTATGCTTTCACACTGTAGTCATGACATGTTTTTCTCGATAGATAGTATACTTGTACGTAAATGACAGACAGTCTGTCTGTTATTAAGCATTCGTTAATGACGTAATCACATACTACAATGTACCGCATTCGTTGGTATTCAACTATGACAATTATTATTTTTGAATAATAATTGGTGGTGACTGTAACAAGGGAAAGTTCTAATCCTAATATTTAAGTTTGGGACCCTTAGGTTAGTTACAGTAAAGGAGTTAATCGTTGATTAATTAAACTACTGGCAGTTTGAATTTGCGTTGATGGGACTCGTAGGAGTTGGTTAGATGGGTAGTGCGAATTCAGGGCCGTGCGTAATTCTAAATGTCATTAAGACAACGGATTTACGCCAAGTTTTTTGCATGAATTTGAGTTTGACCTGCCCTAAAACATCAATTCTTGAGATTTGCCCATGTAGTGTAAATTTGAGATTGCTGTATTTTAACATGATGGCGCTTTAGCATCGCGCGGTAATAAATGCATGTTCTGGTTAAGCTCTAGTTACGATAAGTTGGAGCAATTGTATTAATCTAATAAGTGAATAACAAAAATAATAGATTTTTGAAGTCACTGATTTTTAGTTTTAAGTCACCGTTATGGTCGTTTCTTAGGACGCAAATGTTTCCAGAATATGAGGGTAGATTTAGGAGATTTTCAGATTATTTGTCAACTAATTGTACTACAGAATAGGGTGTGCCAATTATGAATATTAATGGTTCTGACAACTTGAAACGCTTAAAAATAAGAGTAGATGGGATGTGAATTCAATAAATATGGATTCAACGTAATAATTTATTTAATGATTGTTTGTTAATTAACGACCGAAAAATAGTTTTCAGTTTTTTTTTTT
>JAHWFP010119426.1:0-12746 GCA_023313725.1 Lithobius niger | reverse complement strand
CCCCCCCCCCCCTCGTTATTTACATCATTGCTCGACAGGCAAAATAACCCAATGATATTAGTTACTGTAGAAGTAAAATTGCAGCATCACACAATTAACGCTTCCAGGGCTTCACACCATTACGCATTCAATTTACGATACTTCAAAAAATTCAACGAAAGTGTAGCTTTGTTAAAAGCTCCTAAGTGTCTCATCAAAGTAACGTATGCCATGCAACATCATTATTATGTGTTTCACAATTGGTTGTTTATAAAAAAAATAACGTTTAAAGGATACTTCTTTGAAATATGTAAGAATGTGGCATCAGAAAATTTGCATTTTAAGGTTTTCCCACTATTGTGTACTGGAATACGTATTGTCTCACATTCGTTAAACACGAAATTGGTACTGCAATTTTAATTCTAAGCATGATTGCCAGAACGAATCCATCTACACTGTAACAAGCTTCATTTATAAGCAGATACACTGTCACGCACTAAGTATTTTATAGGATTCGTGTAACATAAACGATACTTCTTCCGCCTTTGTGTCATAATGCTACAGAAATTCTGCCAGAATACGTAAAATAAATAAGTACTCTAAAGAAGCAGGATTCGGCAATGATGTACCATAAATTGCTTCAATTCCTCGGAATGCTCTAGGGAAGCGTTCCCCCAAACCGCGAGCTGGCTTTATTCGTCCCCCTCCACAATGTTTCTTATCTGTGCCACTGGACAGAGTAACGGAGGCGCTTTCTCATTACCGAACACTTTTTAGGCTGACAAGTTTCGATTACTCATATTTTAAACAATTTTTAGCACTAATAACCAGTGACGCCAAAATTGAAAGATATATGAATATGTAAAGGATTTTGAAGCGGGAGCCTTCCCCCCCCCCCTCTGCTTCGGAGTAGCAGTACCCTAAAAAATGCACTCTTGCACAGTGTCATGTATAAGCGATGAATAAGAATTTTAAAGTTACAGGATTTTTTTTTATAAATTTATAAATTTATAAATTTTTTTTTATGTCATTCATTGTTTTGCCGAAAAGGGGACCTGCTGAAGCTTAGTATTTGAAGTAGCACACACCTTACAAAATCAGCTAGAGTAGAATTCGACCGTAGATAATAAAGGGCTTTTCAATAAAAATGCTGCAGCATACAATTCAAACTTCAAGGGGTTTACACCATTATCCATTCGACTACATTGCTACACACTTTTACAACGAAATTGTAGCTTTTTTAAATTTTCACTTAAGTGTCTCATTAAAAAACGTTGACTATGCATTGTAATATTTCTTACTTCGAAAACGGATACTAATAAAAATATCTGGCATTTAAAAGTTGTCTATTTCTTTTAATTATGTATGAAAAGCGGCACCACTACGGTTGCATTTCCAGGTTTTCACACCGTTTTGTATACGAGTATACATCGTCGATATTCACGTTAAATAAGATAATTGCGTACTACAAACTTGATTTAAGGAACGATCGGTAGAAAAAATTTATTTACGTTGCAACAAGCCTCATTCACCAGAAATTACAGTACCCCATACTATGTTTTTAATAGGCTTCTCGTCACAAAAACATTAAGACACTTCTCGCCCCCAAACGCAACTAAACATGAGCTTCAGTTAAAAGGCTTTACTACGGTTTCCACATTTAAACAGTTTTTCACTGCTGTGTCGTAGAATGTAGAAAATGCAGCAGAAAATCTCACAAATCATAATACGACGTGTCACACTTTAGATATAATCAGCTTCCTGTCTTTCGACTTAAAATGTGCAACAGATAATCGTAGATATGCCTTACCACACATTTTACTGTTTAGGGGATTATCTCCAGTATGAACACGGACCACCAACAAAATAATTGCACTAAGTGAGCAAACATTTTTGGCCATATTATCAAACTACTTTCTTGTTGTTTATAAAGTTGAATTTCCTCGTCTGTCCCTTTCTGGCAGTTGACTTGGAAGATTTCACTTTTTTAGTTGAAGCACGAGTGGCACATTACATAACACATGCCATGGCGTTCGTTTTAACCAAACTGCTTCGTGATTGGTTAAAAATAATTCCGAAAATAGTTTAGAATACATTAATACATTTTATTCGTCTGAGAATTCCAAAGAATACTTTAAATAAGAATTTATGAATAACATTGAGAGCCCACAAACAAGCTGTAAATGATACTGAAGTATTAAAAAGCACAAATTACTGGCGCCATCTAGTTTTTGAAATTGAAGGTTTTCACTGTTTAGTTCCAATGGTGGTCGAGGCGAGTCTCTGTCATCGGTCAAACGATAGGACACCACCCTAATACAAGTGTGTTACTCATCGTTCCTACGGAACTTTTCATGGACTCATGGTAGAGTGTAATATTCTTAAAATACGGTACTTGAGGTCAAGGGTTGTTTTTACGTAAAACTTGTGTATCATATTTCCAATACAGAATTGTGTGCTGAAAATTTTCATTGAGCATTATGCTTTTGATTTGTTGATGGTTAAGAAGTTACAGACGTTGATTGCATTGCAGTGAAGCCTACCGTACAATGCGCCATAAAGACGGCGTCACTCATTATGACATAACTTTTTTACTACTGAAAATAGAGGGGTAGGGTCTGCGCCATTTTATAGCTCATAATGGTCTTCAAAAGACGTAGGGAGTGTTAATGACGTCAGACCCGTCCTTGCCCTGCAGTGAAGCCACACCTACAAAACACGTCGAAAAATGGAAAATATGTCAAAACTCTAGAGCACGTAACTTTTTACCTATTGTAGATAGAACGATAGGGTTTATGCCATTCTTTAGCTTATGTAAAGGGCTTCAAAAGTAATGGGGACTATTAAGTCCTCAGACCCATATTAAGCCCATATACTCCCATGCGTCCAAAATACGTCATAAAGACAAAAAAGATAATGAATTAGCGGACTGACAGTGGTAGACTTTATTCCATTGTGTGTAGTGACTCATCCTGCCTCAGCTCCTGTTAACGTCAATATTGGACGAACTGATGCTGGGACTGATGACCCAGCATCTTGATTCCCTTGAGCTGAGCCTGGATGACGATCTTAAGTGTGCCCTGCCTCTATTATTGAAATTCAATTCACTGTATTGTTGTGCATGCTGAACTCAAACCAATTGTTAAGCATGCGCTCTGCCTTGCCAACATATTGTTAATTTTAAGTAATCAAATATTATTCTTCATTCCAAAACCAGCATTCCACCCTAAACTTCCCGTGAGTAATCTTTGGGCTTACTATTAGAAATTTATTCCTTTTCCTCCCCCAATTTCCCCAGTCCGCCACATTTAACCTTTCACGTCCCAGCAAATCATTGTATTTTTACCATCACATTGTCAGTAATTAAGAACTGTTTGGCTTAAGTCGTGGCAGGCGAGGCTATGTATAACATCCAGCAGTAATGAACCATCAAATAATTCAACCCAGCCAAATCTCTTCTTTATTATTGATTCCCACACACTGAACCATCTCCCACACACTCCAGTTTCATCACGTTAGGGCCGCCCACTTCCCCTGAACCTCTACATGTGTTTAGCGCATTTTTTCCGTCCAGTTTGTCTCAATTCTGTTGCAATTAGTTCTAGGTACAACACTAATTTGACTAGACTATTGGATTGCTCCAGCTAAATATTCCCACCACCTAATTATTTCGTAGTCTACTAATCATCATCGCCATCTCGTCGATGTGGCAAGCTAAACAGTCGTCGGAGGTGTTAGGGCGGCCTGTGCCTCGATGCAAAAGGAGAGCCGATAGCACTAACTCATCCACCCACTCACAAAGGATAGCTTCAAATCAAATCAAACCAAAGTCACACAAACAAGCACAACAGCAAGATTAGCCTACTTTTATATGGCTATTAGCCTATTGCTTCTATGGAAGAAAACTCTTTGCCTGGGGAAATTGTTGAATTTTATTGTCAGGTAGTAAACCGAACTGTTTTTTTTTAACGTAGACGATAATTAATAACGTAATATTTTTTTGGGGGAGGGGTGGGTTGCGGGGGGGGGGCACAATGAGTTTCGTGTTTTTAACTAGCAGAGTTTACAGTTTTAGCGCAAAAAGTAGAAAGCATTTAGTGTTTGACAGTGTATGTCTGCTCTGTATTTCAGAAACCAGAAGTTAGTGAGTCGAATTGGGTCAGTGGTTCATTTTGTGAGTCAAATTGGATCAGTGGGCCAAATTGGGCCATACTGGGTCAGTGGGCCAAATTAAGTCACATTTGGGGCAGTGGGTGGTGGGTCAAATGTTGGTTTTGGTCACTTACCCAATGACCCACTCAAAAACATGTGACCCATCGATCCATCCCGTCTCTGGTACGCTTCACCATGCAGTGATGCTAACAACAAAATTACAGTATATTTTTATTACTTACATTTTGATCATTTAATTTGGAAATAACACAACACACGCGAGCTTTGGCTCTTGCGGGGTATTCGCAACTTGTCACAATTTCCGAATTGATTTACACTGTAAACGTATGTGAATAAAACTTCACTTCAAAAAAAAAATTACCTGAACTTTTTTGGTCGGTAAATGGCCGAAGGAGTGGAAGCGATTAGGGTCAAACTACTCAACTGAAATTGGATTTTGTGTGTCTGTTTATCTATTTGGGACACAATAAAGTTCACAATTTTGTTCCGATTTGGCCGAAATTTCACGGCGTTTCAAGTGTTTTCATGTTACTTTCCGTAGTGGTAGTAAGGGAGCCCGATCCATAAAGCTAGTGGCCCCGAGCTCTACATGAACGACACACATCCTTCTGGTAACATACCAGAGTTAGAAAGTTCTTTTCAGTGTGACGACTGCAGAAAATAAATTCAAGTAGCGTATTTTTCCTGCCATGTCACCCTGTTTTTAAATTGAAATTCCACTGCGTAGCATCACTGGTTCTGTGCTTAATAAATCTCTCATAATTTTTCCCTTTTTCTTACGTTTTTCTATAAATTACGGTACGATTGTAAAATCTTGTGTAGACAAATCCAGGTGTGGGCTTTACTGTGGAGCACTGGCCGCATCGTGTTTTTCAGCGCAGTGCAGGAAAGCCAGCTGTAAACCAATTTATAGCAACTTACTGGTGTGATAAAAAAAAAACCCGAAATTGTAGCCTCCCCTCCATCACACCGACATATAATTGAATTATATGGTTAGTCATAAGTTAAAATTTTTCAACTTACCAACAGGTAAAACTATAACTGATACATTAACCGAGGATGGTAACACGAGTAACAGCAATCAGCAGTGTGTTTGGCACAGGTGGAGAGGGAGGGAGCTTGGGGGCTTCTTTCAAGTGGCCATCTTGCAAGCTGAGATAGCCTTATTTTCTTGATACACGGAAGCGTCTGTTTTGTAACTGCACGTGTGATGTCGAGCGGCTACATCGATGTCTAGGAGCCTTAAGGGCTTGATGCTAAAAAGGAGTGGACCCCCACACTCGGAGAGTTACAAGATTACAAGATTCATTATTCAATACATAGGCATGATACTAATTATGCAAACCAGGTGCGGTTAAAGAAGAACGACTGATAGTGAGGTGATGCGCACCCTATCTACTGGGAATAAGGATGACGACATCATACCCACACCCTCTTAAATTTGAAAGTTATACATAATTTGGAAAACTATTAACAATAATAACTATTTCAACAATTCCTCTAACAACTAGAAACATGCACAACCATCAAACTTGAGCTTACTAAAAATTAATTAATTAATATTTAAATCCAATTGTATTACTCTATAGAACAGTAAGTGTTTTATTTAAGACTATCTAAAACTTAAAAACCAAGAACAGTTGCCCTCAAATATTGAATGTTTTAATTGAAAGATGTAATCTTCGAAAATTTAAGCCCAGAAATTTGGTGAGAAAGACGAACTTGATCTTCTGGTCTAGGACCTAATCTGGTAACCTGAAAAACAACAGAAAAACAAAAATAATAGGCTGGCCGGAAATTATCCCTACCGAATTTTGTGATGTTAATACAATTAAATTATTTGCTAAAGAACTGTCCTACGTTAACAGAAATACCAGAATGTCGGGCATTACTGCCACGCTCTACTGAGCACAACCAGGAGGTGAAGATGTTATCTCACGTGGCATTCGTACAGGAGTTCACCTGGCTTCTCTAGATAGGCATCATTGGTCGACGCGGCGATTTTGAAACGTGACATAGGAGGCACTGAAAGAGGAACATGAAATGGTTCATTAGGAGTTACGTAATTATTCACACCTCCCCTCCATGTTTTTATTGGCTGCAACGATGGTGTAATCTGCTCGTAGTGGCGCAACCACGTTTTACCGTCAGAAGTCGTTACTTCATACTGTAAACCACCAATTTCACTACTTGTGGAAGCCACTGCCCACAGAGATTTGTGCTTGCGGTAAACTTTCACATAGGACTTTTTTGCCAACATGGTAGAATGAAATTTTATGACCTAGTCGCTGTTTATGTTGTTGAAGCTGCTTTGCATATCTCCTGGAGTCACTGTCCAGAAGTAAAACGTTGAGGCAAGTACAAATTTCTCGTTTTAGAAATGCAGGCATACGCAATGTCGTGTAGTGAGGTATAGTATGGGTGGCCAGTAAGTAGTGATTTAAAGAAATGTTTGACGAATTACCGAACACGCGTTCTTTACGATAGAAAAGTTTAAAATCCTTGACAATAATTTCTACCAGGCCATTTGTCTGGGGCCAGTACGGAGCACATTTAATGTGCCTAATACCATGCTTTTCAAGAATATTTCGAATTCTGCAGAAGTGACTGGGGGGGGGGGCCCATTATTAGAAACCAATCTTTTGCAATAGCCAAGCATTGTTGTAATTTCTCTATAAACTTATCAGATGTAGTTGAATTAAAAGGAATAACAAACGGTTACTTTGAGTAGGCAGTAGGCATCTAATATGACTAAATGCATAACATTTTCAAGAGGCCCTGGAAAATCAATATGAATTCTGTTTACTGTAAATTCCCATACATGCTTATGACCAACAACAGCGCCGTCATTATGAGTTAGACAAAATGTACAACCCTTAACCAATAATTCCAGGTACTTATTTAAACTACGCCACCATAACTTAGAATGAGCCAAAGCTTTAATTCTCACTGGTCCACAGTGCCCTAGCTGTAGTTCTTTAGGAACTTACTAAGCAATGGGAATTATTACGATCGGTGCCCCAGGTTTTATGCTCCAGGGACATTTCTTCTTTCCTAGAAAAGAAAGGCCTTAGCTCCTCTCTATCAATTTTGGGTGGCAACGAGATTTAGTTTATAAATACTCTTTTGACAAAACTTTGTCTTTTAAGGTTGTTTTCTCTATTGTCCACTCAAAATAGGCAGAGATGTGATTTGGTCTAAATTCACGAGAGTTATTGGGTCTTTTTCTACACTTGGGGGGGGGGGGGTAGCCTAGACAACCTGTCTGCTGTAAAATTAGGCTTTTCCAGGATATGTTGGAGGTCATACAAGTATACTGGGTTTAGAACTAGTACCCACCGTTGAATGCAAGAGGATACCATTACCGGAATACCTGACTTCAACCCAAACATAAAGAGCTTTTGGTCTCTTTGAAGTATGAAAAGTTGGCCGTGTAAATAGTGGTGGAATTTTTTCATCCCAAATACGACCACAAGTGTCTCCTAATCCACCTGAGCAGAGCCAATTTCTGCCTTGAAGGAACGGGATGCAAAAGCTATAGTTTCAGCCTCGCCAAGGGCATGACATGCAAAAGCACGAACCTACCTCCTATGGGGATGTGTCACAAACCAATTTGAGTTGCAATGCTGGATCATAATGTGTCCAAACCTTAAGATGACAAAAAAGCACTTTGCCTTAGCCATAGCTTCAGAGTACTCTCCAGATTCAACTCACTCGTTTTTGAGACTAAAGAAACTATTTAAGGTGAGGTACAAATTTTGTATACTGGTTTGTAACACCAAACACTATTTTAATTCTGAAACGTTTGTTGGTTCAGGCACTCTATAGAGATAGAATTCAAAACTTCTGGCTAATTGTGCAAGCCATCTTTGTGAACAAAACCCAAATACTTCGTTTTCTTTAATGTAACACTGCCTTCTACAAAGCTGCCAAACTATAAAGTTTATCATGCTCAGCCACCTTGCCATTTACTAAGAGATCCATTCTTCCCTGAAATATTCCTGGGAAACTGGACAGACCAAGCGGTAGCCTTTGCCACCATTCGAAAGTCTCCATTCGAAAGTCTCCATTCGATTTATAAACCATGACTACTGGGGTAGCCCAAGCACTGCAGTCTACTGGTTTAAGAATATTTTCCTTTGCCAGGTGATTGATTTCAGCCTTGACCATTCCTCTTAAAACTAAGGGGACCGGTCGAGCCTTTACAAATCTTGGCTTTAGCTCGACCTCATCTTTAAAATCTTTGAAGATCCCTAAACCAGGTTTAAAAAGTACAGGGTAACGATAATAAATTTCCATTTTCGAGATTGAGCTAATTTCAGATGGTAAAAATCAACACAAGACACATCATAAAACTGATTTAGATCTAGTTTAAATTTGGCCATCCAACCCTTCTCGAACAGCACCGGCTGTTCACCTGGCACCATGATTGCCTAGAAATGTTTTGTTTGGTTGTTATGCATTACGTCCAACACCTTCAAAGGTTTAGTAGTTCGCCTAACCAAGATTTCAAAGTAATGGGAATAGCATTTACTGCAAGGAGAGCAAACGGTTTTTTATACCAGTTTAACGGGATAATTGTGGCGTCACAGCCACTCTCTACTTCAAGGATAATGTTGGTGCTGCTAATACAACAGTCCATTTTCAGCTATTAATGTTATTTAAAAAAACGTAGTAAGTTTTTAAAACCAGGCTTGAAATTAAATCTGAAACATCAGAAATACTTGAATTTGAATCTGATTAATCAGGATTTTCTAAGAAATAAGCTTTCTTCCCATATTTATGGCAACTACCTCTATCAGATCCATTTTTACGAGCACCCTTTTACGAGAAACTTACTGCCAGATTCGAGTTTTTTTTCAGATTTACGTACTGATTTCAAATGCCCGACAATGCCACAATTTTCACAGGCATAGCATTTTTTACATTGTGGTGTCCGTTTTTACTGCAAGAATGGCACGTGACACGCGCTTCTTTGAAAAACCAGGGTAAGGATTTCGGTAAGCCTCGTTTCTAACACTATAAGCCGAGTTGCTGTTATTTTTAATTCCCGCAACATTTTTTACCTGCGGCTTCGGCTGCTAAAGCCAACTGACAAGCTTTTTCAAACACGAGTGTGGTTTTACTTAAAAGTACTTTTTGAATTCTTTTTGAAAAAAGTCCTACAACCAGGTAATCACGTAGTGCTGATTTCACAAAGGCAATGAAAGCACACTGTTCAGCTAACATTTTAATTTCGCCTATACAAGACAAAATACTTTTTCCTGGCTGTTAGTCCCATTTAGGGCGCGTTTACCCAAGGACAATTTTCTCGCTTACTAGCTTTTACTTGGTCAATACTGAATCTGCTGGCTGCTTCTCGCCTTTGTCGGAGAATGCGGCTTTCGAGTTGTCTATACGTAGTAACCATGGCAACAACGCGGACGCAAACTTTCTCCTCGTGCCTCGCGACACGACGTATGACGCTTGCAACATTTGAGCGTCGATTTATGACAACAAGAAAACAATTTTTACTGCAATAAAAGACGACGGAATCTTTTTTGTACGCCGGCATTCGATGGTTTGTCTTCGATTCGATGGCCACGAAATGGACGCCATGTTGGATTTTGAATTCTCGCTGCGAGAAGCTATTTATTCTACCAACGTTTGATCATTGCTAGAAGCTGTACTTTGAGGGAGAATACCAAATTTCGGAAATAGTGTGAAATGACAACAAACTTGTAGCAATGTTTAAAATTACTGTAGCACTTTGTTCTTTATCCGTGTTGTTATTTGTAATACATACAGTTTGTTATCTATTACCGCATTCATTTAGTAGCAACGAGAATCTAATCATAAATAAATAACAGTTGACTAGCAAATAGCTTTCGGCGAGCGAGAAGGCCTTTTTGCGTAAACGCGCCCTTACACCTTGCAGCGATTTCAAACGGGACATGATCAATGCTTTCCCGCAGGGCCATAGCCAGGAATTTGTTTATACCCCCGCACCAGAATTAAAATGAAGAGCCTTCCGCCCCCTCTCCCCCCCCCCCCCCACCAAACAATTAATTCAATTTTCCAGTGAATTTTCTTTTCTTTCGTCGTGCATAATTTAACCATACCTGGACTTAAAAAAAATTACCAAACAAGTCGTTTTAATGCAGTAATCAACATTTTTTTTTATTAACAATCAGCACTTTTTTTTTTGTTGTTTACCGTTTCTGTATTTCAAAAAGGCCTCCTGAAGCAGACTTTTTAAAAGATAAATTAGCCAATTTCATGTCTGGCACAAAATTGTGTTGATATTATCACATATATGATTAACTCATTACAAACTGTAAGCTTTACTCAGAAACAGGCTATTTTTATTTCGCTTACCAACAAAATAAGTGTCTTCCTAGGCGGCGTAACCAATAACCATGCTCTCGCTTTCAATTTTTAACCGTTTCTTTCATCAACTTTTTGACTTGAGATTTTTTTTTTGTTTGGAATTTAAGATTTTTTTTTTACATGATTCGGAAAGCATGATCTTTCATTTGACCTATTATCACCTTTTTACGTTATGTAGTTCTCTGGAATAATCTCGAGTTTGTAAACAAAACTCAATATCGTAGTCCACTATAAAGGCCTCGTCGCGCATCGTGCTCCTCAGCCTAAAGAAAACCCCTGCACGTGCGGGGGCTACGGGGGTGCTGGCTACGGCCCTGCTTTCCCATACTAACGACAAATTCATCAAGCAATTTTGAACTAGAAACAGCTGGTGAGCATAAGTGGTGTATAAGTACATAAGTGCATTTACCCACACTAGAAAGCAACTTAGAAACTTGTTTTCCTACAGGCACATCGTTTGCGAGCGAATACATTTTCAAATGCTCGATATAAATTAACAATTGTCATTCTTGCTATCAAACGCTTCAAAACGTTTAGCTGATGGTTTCAAAAGTATTCAGCCACGAAAAGATGAAAATTATTTAAATAACACCTTTAAATATTAATATTCAGGTTTAAGTACCCATATACAACAAATAAATCCAGAATGTGCACCTTCCGGACTTAGAATTCAAACGATGTTGACACAACTATTTAAATAGTTTTAAATATGAGTAATTCAACCATCAATTCATTTGTTCACTGAAATCAATAAGCTCGAGTTAACCTCAACCTGACTGCAACCTTTAGCTTAATGCAAACAAGTGCAAATTTACGATAATTCAGCTTAACTATAGCTACAACTCAACTTTTAAGCAACATAGCCCACATGTAATTACATTACAAACAGTCAGCAAATTTATTTAATAAATAAACTAGATATCCTAGTTTACTTGCCAAGCTTATAAATTTCACGTTAGCTTAATTTACTTGAACACTAACTAAAATGCTGCCAGACATTAATCGCGTTTCTGGCCACCCGGACAATTTTTAATTAATCCAGGCTGTCGCAAAGCAACAAAGGCATTTTCTTGAGCAGCGCACTGTGGATATTGAAAAGTTATCTTCAACAATCAGTTTATGATGCTCCATACAACCACAAAAGCACCTAAGTTACATCTAAGACTAAAGACAAACCTACGATAGAGACGCCCACGAGTTGTTCTCAGCGTTGATCAGCAAGTTGTCGGTTGAAGGGAACCTGTAGGCCGTGTCCTGGTGGTACTTTAGTCTTTAGTCTTTAAATTTAAAGGCCGGTTGCCACCAAATTAACGTTGCAGCATCTAGGCCTTTCTAGTTCTTTCAGCATCTAGTTCTTTCTCGCAGGAAGCAAACGAATGCACAAAGCAAAACTTTTAAACGAAACAAACAAGCCACTTGACTGCTTAATTATTACTGAGTAAAAATTTGGCATCGGTGGTTCAGTGGTCGAATGCTCGCCTGCCACGCGGGAGGCCCGGGTTCGATTCCCGGCCGATGCACCACTTGCTAAGGGTAAAAGTAGTCCTAAGTCCACACCAGAAGTAACCAGTCCAAGTTAGGGCTAAAGTAGGTTTATTCCGGTCCACGCGGGCAGTACAGTCGTTCAGTGAAAGCTCAGGCAGTTTAGGAGGCTTTACCCTTGGCAGTGTAGAGGAAAGGAGTGTTGCTGGGCCAGAGCCCAGAGGTGAACTGATCAGCTTAGACCAGGGCTATTGGTTAAATAGGAGCTCGTAGTACCAGTAGGCAACACCAGATGTCCCCACAGCACTTCACCCTCTCAACTGCACTACTGTGGCTCCACCTATGTACAGGTGTAATAGTACAGCAACCACATAACTATAAATATACATGCAGACAGGAACCACAGTTAGCTTATATCAATTACATATCGTAAGTACACTAGCACTACTTAGCACATACTACATACATATAAGGATCTTAAGGGTGTGACTAACAACTCTACAATAGCTAGAAGATGCTACAATTCGCATTATAACACTGGCATACAGGGGGTCCTTATACTACATTAGTATTAAAAAACGCTTAAGCGTATAAAATACGGATGTAAGCCTTAAAAAACTTAAACACCTAAAGGAACAGATATTAGAAAAAGACATGTAAGCCATCAGCGTCGCACTAATACGTGTAAAAGAAGCTCCAGCTTGTTTTTTGGGTCGCTGGAGATTCTTTTACACGTATTAGTG
>JAHWFP010119425.1:0-24035 GCA_023313725.1 Lithobius niger | reverse complement strand
CGAATAACGAATACAGAATACACAACCGAATACTAAACCTGCCAAGTAACAAATACTGAATACACAACCGAATACTTAACCTACCGAATAACAAATACCGGATACACAACCGAATACTTAACCTGCCGATTAATAAACACCGAATACTCAACTGAAAATTTAACCTGCTGAATAACGAATACTGAATACTCAACCTGCCGAATAATAAATACAGAATATAAACTGAAATAGTTGAATTACCGAATATGGAATAGCGAATGTGCGAAATAATTGACGTATTAAGCCAATACTGAATTATTTAGCCAAATAATAATGGCCGAATATACTGAATACCTAATTATGCGGCTGAAAACTTAATCGAATAATCTACCTAATACCAGTAAATTAAAATGTATGAACAAGTAGAGAGGAGGGATTGGGGCCCATCATGGCGCATCGGCAGCTATTAGTGCCAACCTCATTCACAGTGCAATCAGACACAGACAGTCTCCTCTCCTCAGTTACTGTTTTCAATGCAATCTCTCTCTCCTAAGCCTAATTTGAGCCTACTGAACCACAATATTCCTGCAACTGCCTTCAAAGAACTGGGAATAAGTCCTGTCGACCTGTCCTGTTTTGGCCTAGGATTTCCCCTGCAAATTCTAGGAGTCCAGCTGGATTGATATGGAATGTCCCAAACCCCTCACTCGGACTGGTTAGTTCATGTTGAGTTGGGATCGTCATAATAGGCCGATTCAACATCAATGCTTTACCAGTATCGACCAGTACAGTATGGTGTACCACCACATATTGAAATTATTGTGACGATACAATCTATCTTAAGCTAAACTGAATTTAAGGAAGAGAAAACGTCATGATGGAGAATGAGCTTTAAGTGCTAAGTGATATATGTGTCGTACTACTACTGAAACCGATTCTCGTTCCTAACAAGCCTTTATGTCAAGTGGAACCACTGCAACAAGGCATGTGGTCCTGGTCTTTCCCGGCACCAATCTTGTTAGGACTGACATAGGTTATCGATGTGTAAATCATTGAGCCCAGGTTGTTGCCGCAGCCTTGGGTGCACTATTTCGTGGTCGCCCAATCAAATTAGACCAAATTTAGGTCGAATCGCAGAATAATTCATAATAACCTGATTTTTGGCACAGATGTTCGTAATGGTCTTAGCTTCAACTTACTAAAAGTCTCAGCTGTCCCGTGTTCAGCTAACTTCACCATCTTGGAAACCCGGCACCCGTTATAGTTTTTATCAATATATATCGGTAACGGTTGCTCGGGGATGAGAACATGTTATGTCCAAAAATTTAGAGCATGAAATTTTCTACAAAAAATGTTCTATTCATTTTTTTCGTAGATTCAGTGATTCAGGCAATAAACTGTAGAAGAATGATTAGCTAATGCCGCCATCTTGGAAACCTGTGCCTGCAATCAGTTTGTGTCAATCTGTCAAGGAAATGCTGCATAATATATGTGTAATCTGAAATTGTTGAACATGGAATTATCTACAAAAAAGACAGAGTAACTAGAAAAAATAGCTATGATAGGAAGTTAAAAACAAAACCCATGGGGGGAGGTGGAGGGGATGATTTACTCCACCAAAAATGGTTGTTATAGTGATTTTCGTATTCAAAGTATTCTTACGAGCCCTCCAATAGCCCGATATGGATGCGATTAGAATATTTTGAAAGGTGGGGATCTATTCTTCCCATAATCATAACCAAAATTGTTTAACGTAGATAGGGACCGTCCTATATGCTCATTTAGAGGTGAAGAGGTAGCAGCGAATGCGTGGTGATTTTCGAATTCAAAGTGCTCTAGCGAGCCCTCGAAATGAATGGACATGCTTAGGCTTTTCTAAAAGGTCCATGATCTATTCTTTCCATCACTCCTACCTGAAATTGTTTAGCTTAGAGAGGGAACAACCTATGCCTAGTTAACGTGAAGAGGTAATGGCGTGACCACGAAAGCTTTTGTTGATTTTCAAATTAAACGTGCTCTTGTGAGCCCTCTAATAGCCCGACTTGGACATGCTTAGGATTTTTTGAAAGGTGGGATCTATTCTTTCCATCAACCGTAACAGAAATTGTTTAACTTAGGAAAGGACCGTTGTACGCCCATTTAAAGGTGAAGATGTAATGGCATAGCAGCAAAAGCGTACATTGATTTTGTGATTCAAAGTGCTCTTGCAATGCCTCTAAAAGCCAGAAATGGACATGCTTAGGATTTTTTGAACGATGGGGGATCTATTCTTTCCATCAATCCTAACCGAAATTGTTTAACTGCGATAGGGACCGTCCAAAGCTTATTTTACGGTTTAAGGCTATTTTGAATTTCGAAGTGCAATTGGAATGCTCATATTTGTATTTGCACTTAAGTTAAGCTAAACAGTTTCGGTTTGGATTGATGGGAATAATAGATCCCTGCCTTTCAGAACATCCTAAGCAATTTGAAAATCAACAAACCCTTTCGTCATCCGCCGTTACCTCTACCGTTAACTATAGGCGTAGGTTGGTCCCTATCTAAGCTAAACAATTTCGGTTACAATTGATGGAAAGAATAGACCCCCACCTTTCAGAAAATTTAAAGCATGTCCATTTTTTTGGCTATTAAGGGGCTCGCCAGAGCACTTCGAATTGGAAAATCACCATACGCTTTCGCTGCTACGTCATTGCCTCTTCACCTTTAAATAGGCGTAGGACGGTTCTTATTTAATTTAAACAACTTTGGTTATGATTGATGGAAAGACTAGATCCCCACCTTTCAGAAAATCTTAACAATATCCATTTCGGGTTGTTAGAGGGCTCGAAGGAATATTTTGAACACGAAAATCAATCACTACAACTACCGTTTTTGGTAGGGGTAATCACCCCGTCCACCTCCCCCCCCCGGTTTTTTTTTTAACTTGCTAGCGTAGCTATTTTTTCCAGATACTCTTCATATGCATTCATGCTTTTCACAGAAAGTGACAAATTCCATCAATTTTGGGCCCCAAGCCATCTGACTATATGAAGTGTAATGCACATTGGGCGTATTTGGGGCCACATGCGTGGCCTCTTTGACACCATTTATTCACTGAATCATTGACTCAGTTTGAAAAAAATTAACAGAATTTTTTTTGTAGACAATTCCATGCTCTATGATTTCTGATTAAACACATTTTATGCAGCCGTTTCCGTGATAGATTGACAAAAACCGATTTTGGGCCATTTTTCCAAGATGGCGGCATTAGCTTAACATTCTTCTACACCGTTTATTGGCTGAATCATTGAATTTACGAAAGAAAATGAATATAGCGTTTTTTGTAGAAATGTTATGCTGAACATTTTTGGACAAAACATATTTTCAAGCCCGAGCAACTGTTACCGATATATTGAAAAAACTGATATCGGGCACCATATTTCCAAGATGGCGGCGTTAGCTCAACACGTCCGTGTCTATGTGGCAGTCAGTAATAATTAATAAAGCTATAACATATAAATTAATTACAGTTCTCTTGTCTGTGTGTTGTCTTTTTTTGTTTTTTTTTGTATTTTTAGCATCGGTTTATGCTTTGCAGTTGCGTGATAATTTATAAAAATGTGTCATTGCTGCTGTAACATGTGTTAGCCTAATATTAAGCAAAAATAGCTTCACTGTGTTCTGTGGCACGACACTAATATTTTGTATTTTTCTGATTACAGGGAAGCTGATTACATGCTTGTGCACAACAACACATTGCCGCACAACTGGAACACTGACTTGCAACACGACCAGCATGTGCTACACACAATTCTTGGATAGAAAAGATGGCTCGGATCCTGTTGTAAGAGGATGTATTACGGACAAGACACCGTTACTTTGTGAAAATCGTCCCCCGGCCGTGCCAACAAATAATTGGCCCTTGTTGCAATGTTGCAGTAACAGTATGTGCAACCAGGATGGCGTACCAACTGTACCACCATGGCAGGGTAAGATAAGGGAGTCATCATTGTCTCACGTCTTGTTGTTAGTAGAAAAAGATGTTGCCAAAAAAAGTGTCATTTTAGTTGGTTTTACACCGGACAATAATAATAACATCCAGACGTGTGATACCACGCCTAAACCATAGTAAGGTATTCATACGCGGGAGTAATATTTTGCAATTATGTACCCTAAGTTGAAGTATTGCTATCTGTGTCACCATCACCACATCCTTCGGAAGAGAGTTTCAAAGGTTCAGAATAAATTTTTTCTGCAGTCTCAACTGAACCTCGGTGCGACCGATTTCATTTGGTGCCCCCTGGTCACACTGTCCAAGAGAATAGAAAAGAATGTAACTACTCAGGGAATGGGCGAGAGGTTTCAAGTTCAAGAACTCAATTCCAATTCATTCCTTACTGTATAGCTAGGGGTCTATACACAGAGTAACACATATTAGGCATCAGCCAGAATTTAACCTTCTAACTGACCCTCCTGTAGGCTCCCGAGGTTCTGACCATTCAGTCCGAACCCCAAACACCAATTAGCTTGAGCTCGCGATTCGGTCCCGTTTTGTACCCACTCGGGCCGGGGCGGATCAATAGGCTCTTGCCTGAGGCAACTGGCGAACAGGCTCAATCCGGTTCCGACTGGAACCGTAGCGGACCCGTGCTGACACCTGGCGGCTGGTAGCTGTCCAATTCCTGAGTCTGCAGTAATTGGAAGGCTGGCAGGCCGCCATGATTGAGGCAAGCCGAACTACGAAGTGTAAGCTACGTGAGTTGCGCGCTGCCGTTCATGTAAGCCGGTTACAAGAAAGGGTCATAGTTCACAACATACTGGTCCTGTAATAACGTGTAGGTCAGCACCAGGTCACTCTCCAACCAATGCAACTCTAAATGAATCCACTCACGAGACTCTTAATCCATCTGGATAGCTCAAATCCATTATGGAGCCAGCAGCTAGCTTTAGCAGAAAGGAATATAGGGAATAATTTCCTGTCCATACGCTACTGTGAACCGGTGCAAGGTCTTAGGAGGTCAGTCACGGAATTCAAGCCAGCATTCACTTGGTTTGGACACGAGGAATCTGACCACTGGCTGTGATGACTCGGAGTGTTCGCAGTTGGCCTTTTATCAAATCCAGTGTTTTCCCCGTCTGGATATCTTCTGGACTGAAGATGTTAATATACCGTTAACCAACCGTTAAACTACGACAATGTGAGACTGCAAACAGACTGACAAAAAAACAAGGATGCACTAAAACTGTTTAGTAATTCGACGTGTCGTATGGTAGAATAAAAAAAAATGTGCAATTGACGTATGCAGTTAGAACGGCAGATTTACCAAACAGGAGAATACTAAAATATCTGAATGCTAGGTGTACTGACTACCATATTGCACATTATATTAAACAAAAATTGTCTCGTAACTTTTGCTACTATACGATACGGCAAATTAGCAAGAACCTTGTGTGCGATGATGCAATTGCTGACCACATAAGTTTTCATCAGACGCTGATATTGGTTTTGTTACAAAAAACAAACAACACTGAAACCTTCGTTGTTTTACAGTTTCCCGTCCGCTTTGTTCTTGTTCATTAGGCTTTTACATTTTTTAAATCTTCGAACACAATATTTTCAGTAAATTCAGCAGTTAATTTGGAGGTTGGGGGAGGGGGAGCGGCAGTAGGAGAAATCGTATTGCTCTGAGGGTACGTGAGGTTGACTACTTTAAATTTATTTACACTTTTTAGGTGTGTATTAACACAAGTTAAAATAATCACTCGGTGTCAGGCCAGCCCTCGTCGCCCGACACATTTTAAGCCCAGCCATCTAGCATCGTCCCCCTGGCGCATGCCGATTTTGGCCGTGATCCGAGCACTTACACGAAAATTGTGTCGAAGTTCACATTGAATATAACGTTGTAATTTCATGTGGCCAGATTTTGTCAAGCTTTACTGCTTAATTTTTTGTATGTATAAAGATTATTTACAACAATCATTGGAATGTTTGTTACTATATACTAGAAATATGCGTAATGTAGTAAGTGGAAGAGATTCAAATTAATCTGCGTTCACTTACCATACGGCAGCGTAGTGGAAGAATATGAACTACTCAAACAAAATTAATTATTCTGCCATTGTTTTGATATTACGCTTATATACGAAAAACTAATGATGAAAACTAATTACAGAATAATTAAATTCATTCAGCCTTATTTCAAGGAATACATACACCAAATTTTATTCGAATCGGTTCATGCTTTTAGCCGTAACTGCGGTCGTGATCAACAAACAGACGGGGAGTAGGATTGTGTAGGGGAGAGTAGGACTGACGTGGTCAAAGGGAACGAGGGAAATTTTACGCAAGGTCCAGAGCCCCATGTTGTGAAATTGTCAAGTAGGACTGGCGAAACAACAAAAAACTGGGTCGTGATGCGTCGAACCATTGAAGGGCCCACCCTTTTACCCCTCGCAAATTTGTATCACCGCTCAAGTAAGGAGGGGAAAGGAATGTTTTCTTCTGACTCAAACTCTTGTTTTCGATTTGCATTGAGATCGAGAAACAGTATCAAATGATACATATAGGCCTACTCAATACAAAGTACCTATTTTGCTAGTGTTTTATAATGATCTTTTTTTTTGTTATTATTATTTGTAATTTTAAATCTGTGGGTAAAACTAATATCGAACCAATAAAATTTACGTGAGTCTTCCTGTTATGGATAAAAAAAATCTTGAGAGTCAGAGGCCAGGAGGAATATCCCGCTCTTCCCTCCCTGCCAGTCCGCCACTGTGCAAACAGGACATTATTGGCTTTGCTCACTCGTTCAACCAGCTAAGCTAGCGCAATAATTAACAGCAAAGCCTGTGCACATCCAATGTACCGTCCATATTCCAGCATAAAAATTCAATGTACCAACCAGATTATCGCTAAAGGTAAGTGATGACTCACGTTGTATTGTTATTCGCGAAAAGAGAGGAGTCACCTCGATGTCTACGTATAGTCTCTAACCGACCACAATATTGAAGAGCTGACCTGCCGAAATGCACAGTTACACACTGTCATCATTGAAATTTTTCGTATGTATCGCACCCCTTTATGCTGACGACGGGCTGACATCATCCATAGATCGTGTACTGTCGGACGACAGTTTTTCGCTGAAAGACCTCGTTAGAGGTTAACTTAGGGAAAATCGCAAATCTTTATTCTGTAGCACATAATACCTTTTGTCCTTCCACACTGCAACTCACCCACACTTATACTGTAAGTTCCTCGAATCATAATTGAACATAAATGTCTGGTTTTTGAGAAGATGTGGCTTAGGGGCCATTCAAAAACCACGTGGTCGGCCAAGGGGTGGGGGGGGAGGTCGGCTTTCGGCCCCAAGCAACCCCAATGGGGGGAGGGGGGTTTCCAAACAAACCACGTGACCACTGCATTGAAGGGAAAGCCATTATCACCAATGGATTGGTGCATTTACCGTACAAGAGTTTCTGCGCATACCGTCTCACTCAGCCTTACATTGTTTTCAGTGGCATGGTGGCTTAATTTTCTAGGTGGGGCCGGCTCGAAAATGGCGCCCCACAAAAAAATTCTTCCCCCCCCCCCTTTTTTTTTGCCCGAACTGGTGTGAACACAATTTACCCAAAGGTTACCGTTTTCTTCTTAAACGAATTTCAGTAAAGTAACACAGATTACTTTTTTGTTTCTGATTTATTGACATAGTAATTAAAATAACGATAAGCACTTTTCATTGTACAGTTGTTAGAAGCCAAA
The DNA here is from genome assembly GCA_023313725.1 of Lithobius niger. Taxonomy (NCBI): domain Eukaryota; kingdom Metazoa; phylum Arthropoda; class Chilopoda; order Lithobiomorpha; family Lithobiidae; genus Lithobius; species Lithobius niger. The sequence goes on along the minus strand of JAHWFP010119425.1, from coordinate 16,318 downwards.
AAATGGGAAAATAATGCAACGTTTCGACTCCCAGATAGGAGCCAAATAAAATAAAACAAACTAAGGAGGAATCTTCGTCATCGTATTACAAAAGACCCATAAACGGACGAGAGAAAACAAACCATTACAATTCGGATGTGCTAAATGTATTGGCAAAATTAATAGTCGAGTGGTTTAGAAAGAAGGAGGAGACTACCCACCGTAAACGTCGTGAAAATGACGTCAGTGCTAAAAGATCACAGCGACTGGTGGTTATAAAGGGGGCAATATGACTTCATTGGTTGGAAATCGGTGACATGGAATGTCATGAATGATTTAATGTAGGCTTTTAAGTAAGGAAATGAAGTAGGAAGGCGATGGTTGTGCAAAGGTGGTTCTGTGAGGCTAATGCTAAGTGTTTCTAAATTAATTAGCCTCATAGAACCCCCGGTAATTTGTTTTTATATTGTTCCTACAGCCACCATGGAGCTTACCACGCAGTGTGATAGTATATAAATCCATGCATCGACTACCACCTGGGCCCCAGTCAATCGAGCTGCATTTCCCGAATAGTGGTAAAAAATACAGTGGCTTGTCGTAGAAATCTTCAACACCGTAATACTGCGTTTCCTTGACTCGTACTAAATTCGTCTAAATAGTGTGCGGCTAACGTCGATTGCTTCACTGGGACAATTATTCAATGCAGTGATGGCCTACGTAATAATGAACGTATTAGGCTACAATTTTCTACTTTCCGTCTCAGTTACAAATCTTGGATGACGTTTATTCTAGCGGCCGTTGCAGATCGCCAGAAAATTTTGTTAAAATATTTAATAATAATCATAATAAAATTCATCCATTAATTGAAGGGAAATGTCAGGACAAACTGAATTGCCACTTACGTCACATCCATTGTAAAAAAAAGTCTTAGTTGAATAAAACTTCCATCCAAAGAGAGAGTTAAAAATAATCATACATTTCATAAATACTATGGGCTGAAAGTCTGGTTTTCAAAATCATGATGTTATAAGTCTCAACGACCTCTGATGGAAGAGAGTTCCAAAGTCATCCTGCACGCAGGAGGAAGAAGTTGTGGCTACAGTTTAAATGATACTTTCAGCAGTCAAATCGAAAGTGGAGTATGGGGGTACCTATTGTTGGGTTATTCATGTCGACCACTATCAGTTCATTACATTTGGTACGGCACAATAAGACAAATTTTATATGAAGTGGTACCGCATTGTCAAAAACGCATTAAGTTATTTTTTTTAATTTTGGAGGGGGGGGGAGGTTAGCTATGAGCCACGTGGTTTTTTGGGGGGTCCAAGACTTGACCACATGACCACACAGGGGGGAGGGGGGTTAAAAATGGCTTAAAAAACGGCCACGTGGTTTTTGAATGGCCCCTAACGTGAACTGCCTTCACCCGTTTTTTGGGTACAACCGCTTTAATTCAACGTGTGACATGTCGAATTAAAAAGGCCAAAAAATCCGGATGAATTGTTAACTTTCGCAATCTTACCATTAATACTGTAATGCTGCCAAATGATGCTAGTAAGTCTGTGCCAACTAATAGCATCAAAGGTCAGAAATAACCTTTTCATCAGACGATGATTCGACATTGAAGGCAACATTGAAGGCAGACATTGAAGGCCACTGTTTAAATGCAAATACACCATATTTGTACGTCATCGCATATTCATACATCCCCTAGTTACAAAATACAGCTATTCTTCGGTAATTCAAGCATTTTATACATCATTCTTCAAAAAATACAACGTTAGCTACACTGTGTAAAGCTCTCTACGCTTGGTCCCATCCCTGTAAATTAGTTCTTCATGGGATTTGACTTTAGATGCTTCACGAGTGCTTCATAAATATTCTAGTGCTTTCTATCACAGTACAGAAATACATTCCAAAAATTAAGGGTTATAGGCTTAAATGACTCCATATGACAGCGATCTTATTAACAACCACGCCAAAGAATGTGTCAATGCTGTATTGATCATGATTACTGATCATCTGCACCGTGATCAGTTACATTTCTACTGTAGAGTTGATATTGTGTAAACTGGACTTAACAATAGACTGTCCTGGAATAACTCTATGCGCGTCATTTAGAAGACAACTATTGTGCGTCAAGCACTTCACATGTCACTAAATTCAGATTTAATTCTTAACTTTGAACCAGAATTTGTATGCTTGTTTTAGCCATGAGTTCGTAATTTAAAAAAAGGTAATTGTAACTTCAGACACGTTGGTTTGTTCAATGTAATGGAATATACTTTCATACCAGCTAAACACCACCACACATCCAGGTAGTGCAAACTTTCACGCTACTAAACGTGGTGCTAAAATCCGACTGCTGCCCAAAATTACCGAGTCGCCACAGTGTTGACACTGTTTGGAAGACCTTGAGCATGTGGGTTTTTGGAAGAACTTGTAGTGCTCCGCATGAGTCGCTACGCACCACATTCAATAATTGGTTTGATAGTACGTAAGTCACATTAGGTAGTTCTACGGACTCCAAATCAACGCCGATTAGGTGTGTAGTACCAATAAGGGATAGAATTAATATTTGAACTCCTGTATTTTTTTCCCATTTATGTTAGGAACTCTACTGGATGTTGCCACAATTGCAGGCCTATATTGTGTGGTTAGGCTTATATTTGAGTAATTAAGCCTTTAATTTGGCAGTATTCAGTATCTGATAAGTAATCTTTAGGTTACGAACAGCAAAAGGCCCAGCAGGAGAAGTTATTATTATGGATGTACAGTATATTCTGTGGTTAGGCTTATATATATATTTACATATATATTTTGCTTGCGCTGACCTCATAGGCATGTGTCAAGATATGGGGAAAACAGTCATTGTGACGAAGCACAACGAATTACATGGTGGCATCTTGCATCGACATCAAACAACAGCAGCACCAGTAACGAGCCTCGGAGCCTACAAAGACAGCCTAGGAGGCAGCTTCAAAGGCAAATCTATATATGTAGATAGATACACACACTCGTATATGATTCGCTTGCGTTGAATCGTAGGCGAGTTCAAAAATACGGGGAAAGCAGTCATTGTGACGTAGGATGTAGAGACATCTTTCTGTCGACACCAAACATGCAGATCCCACCATTGAATCGCACACAAGTTTAATAATATCCAGAAAGTACCAAAGACACTGGAACTTATACTGGAGCAAAGGAACCTATACTTCAATACCATGCCACTTATTCGTAATGGATTATGAGAAGACAAAATGGTAGAAACCTGTTTTCTTCGAATTTACCTGTACACTTGTCAGGAACTGCATTCACGCAGGATTACAAAACTATTGGTGCCACCACCTGCTTTCTGGTCCATGTGAGGACTCATTCAAGCGTTGGGCCATAATCAGGCTTTCCGTCAAAGTAGAACTGCCCCGAGTAGCCCAACACAGTATTGAGGTAGTGGCACTGTGATCATAATTTGCACGTCTTGGTTCAAATTATTCGATACAGATGGCCTGTAGTAAAGCATCTGTATGAAGAGTAGGCTGTCCAAAATACAACTGTACCAACAATATAATTTACTTTTATTGTTATGGTGGCATGACCATAAGTTTAACTGGTGTTCGAATAGGCATGGCAAATCTACATTTTCATCTGGGATTGGAATAAAATAAAAGCGGCTGTAGGGTGAGAAGTTTCAAATTAGCAATGTGCTGCAAACGGAACTTTTATACCATTGCTGGCCCTGCATTATTAGAATTTTTTTCATAATGGTAAACAAAGCTGTCATCTACTGGCCAGTGGTTATTAAGAAAAAAAACGAATACGCACTTGAACGTCAGGCAATGCATATTGATTGTAAGCGCGTCAATAAAAGAGCAAAGACTTTAAAGTTTTGTGCATTTTGTGAAATGACTGTTAATAATTATTAAATTTTATATCATTACAGGTACTACTACACAGGCAGATATGGCCCTTCTGAGTGATGCATTGGATATACCAGTTCCGGACGACAAGGGAAGTCGTTCCAGCATCATTAGCCCCATCTACATTGCCGTTCTAGTGGTCGGCATTTGCCTATTGGTTATCATTGGTGCTGTTGCCATGGTGGTACTTCGACGCCAGAATCGCTTCTACAGCAATGAATTCGGCATTGACCGCCGTAGTTATCTCAAGGGCCAGTGTGCCCATGATCTAGTCTCTGCGAAAAAGCTAAACGATGCTGAAAGTGCTAAGATGGGACTCTATAACGGCAAAGGCATTCTTGCTACGTGAGACTTGGACTGACGAACAACATTGTACATAATATAGAGTCTTCGTGGTGATTCTCTTTGTTGAAATCGTCTTTCTATGTTCAGTGTTTTTTTGAGCAGGAACTACTAAAAAGGCACTGTCACATTCTGCGTTGGCGATAGTTTGGTTGGGTGAACTGATGAATCCTGTTGTCATGTGGCAATCATTATGACGCAAACCGTAAGCGTGGATTTTTAAGACATCAGATTCTAGCCTGAATCTTAGAAGACAGTACACTTGAGTCTTCAATGAAAACACGAAGTCGACAACATGTTTGATTTGTTGAAGATAATTAGCGAGAGATTGGAAAGCTTAAATCTTTGTATGAAGTAGCTCACTAATTAAAGAAAGTAAACGTCGTTATTAACTTCTGAAAGCGAGCTTAAGTTCATACGTGTTTGGCTCCCCCTTCCTTCTTACTCTTCCTCTAATTAAATTCGATGGAGCTGTTTTTCACGGTGAAATCATATCAGCCATTTCTTGAGGGTTTGAGTCTATCTTTTTGGCTTGAACTGACTTGCATCAAGATCGGTTTCATGCATTTTTGCAGGCTTCTCTATGGTTTCCATTAGCACCGACCGTCCTTACTAACTCGACCCCCAATAATTACGAAAGTCAAACATCAGTGACATAACTTTCCAAAAAAGCTACCGGTTAACAGGGTGATAATTATTGTTACAGAAGAGAAGCGATTCTATGTACTTAATTGTGCTTCCAATCTTTTACGGTTAGATGTGAGAAATTTTTCGTAAGCTGGTGAAAACATCCGTTCCTTCTAGTGTAGAAAAGCTATTAGAAATAGGCCAAAGTTAGAACTGTTGCTGAAGTGTATAAAGCCACGCGTGGAAAGAATTCTGTCTTAGATGACAGAATGTACAAAACTCAGCTCAGGACTGAAGAAGATCTACAGCCACATATTATAAGAGTTGTAATCTTTTAAACTTCTGTTATGACAAGTCGTCTGTTATGACAAGATCTGGATAGCGGAGTGTTTAAAATTGATGATGAAAGCTATATGAAAAAAAAGGATGCTTATGTGCAATGAACAATTTTTTTTGCAGTGCACAATTGTGTGTATAATGTTGAATGTGCTAATTCTTACATTGTGATAAATGTAAATTGTTGAATGTTTTGTAAAATATTCCTAAGGATTATGAATTTAACAACTCTGCGTTGCTAGTTTGGCATTGCTTTTTTTTTACTATTACGTTTGTTGCGTAGGTATGCTAGATGCTACTGTCTAATTTTGCTCGCACATGAGGAATTGAAATAGCGACTTAATTGATTGTAAGACGTTAAAGTAAGAAACATTAACTTACATGACGGGAACCAGAACTTCTGGTACCCCCGTGAAGGTGGAAAGCTATGATTCAGTACAGTGGAAGGTACGACAAAACAATAATTAACAAAATTATACTTTCATAAATGTTGTGTTGGAGATAAAATGTGTTAAAGGTTTAAAAATTGGAATGCTACGTGTGAAGAGAAACATTGTGCATTGTGTGAAGATAAACAATATCTGCAATTCAAAGCAAGGTACAATATTAGCTTCATTATTCAAGGTAACAATTACAGAAAAAAAACAACTGATCATCAGTAAAATCCTAAGCAGTCATATTGACTTCTTCTAGATAAATGCATGTACTTGTTTTGTAAGAATACACATGCTTGATGTTTATTTTTGAAACTGAAGGTACACATTCAACGTGTTTTTTAAAAGCTGTTTTTGGAGAAAACTAGAATCTGAGCCTACTATTGACTATCTGTTATCACCCTGCTGTATTTTATTCATTTCAACACTGACCTAGGAGATGCACTTCGTGAAGATGGGGTCGATGGCTAAGAGTAACTAGAGTCAGTCCCCTCTTTTAAAAAATGCTGCTTCGTAGTTGTTGTCTTGTTGCAGAAACGGCACAATGTAGTCGAAAACTCAATTGAACCGTTATAAAAGAGATGACAGATCTATCTACAATTTAGTCAAGAACTACGCTCAACGAGATAGGCTACATAGAGTTCTTTTAAACTCAAACGATGTGTTTTATTTGAGTTTTAATGCATCGTTGCATGGAGATTAGAAACAGTTGTAATTAATTAAAAAGTGACAGATAAAGTCACAAGCCAAATCGTCTTAATAATGGCAATAAATACAGGTGGAATCTACTTCTATTCTGTCTGGGGTTTAGGTCCAGCATGATGAAGGAGAGGACAAGGGACAATCGTGCGACTTACATTATAAAGTAAAGAGTTCACTGCACACGAAAAATGAAACAGCTACTAAGGGTATACAGACAAACAGTGTTATCAATCCCAGTTACAGGTAAAATAAGTACAAGAAAAAAAAACACTATGCTATCAAAAATTTTTAAAAATCTAAAAATTAGCAAGGAAAAATAAACACATGAAGGTTGCTCTCAGCACACAAATATGGAGGTGGAGGAGGGAGTTGAAAGTCAAGTTAAAATTGCGTAGCAGTAGCTCTTCCAAAAGTGTTGTCTTTAAATTAGTTTTGAATAATGTTGGAATGATAATTACCATAAGGGCTCGGATGACATAATCCCATTGGTGCATGTCCCTGTGGCTATAATTACACTGCGATAGTTTGGTTTTGTGGTATGCTACAGTTAATCTTGTTAAGCATTCAAAATTGCAAAAAGAACAGTCGACACTCAATGTATAAAGCAGTTTAGCCTTTACAATATAAGGAAACATTTTGACATTGGTCATTTTTGGTCTAATTTTGCCAGCGTATATTTTTTGTGATCTTTTATTAACTAAATTCATGATGGTGCTGTCAAACAACTGCCTAAACTAGGGAATGACTAATACCACTTCTAACCGATTCAATCCGATACCAAGCATTTGTTTTCCTTAGCAATGCACGAAAGAAAACCTGTTGGGAGTTAGGAATACCACTTTACACTACGTGGCGGAATCCAAACTGCCGACCCCCATAAGTTCCTTTTTGAGGGAAAAAAAGACATGGATGCCGATACCTTGCTCAAATATTTTGGTGAGATCAAAATGATATCTAAGTAGGGTGGCACGATACAAAATTGTTTTATCCCGATAGAAGTCTTTTAAATTATCGCGATAATCGATAATATCTCGATAAAACAAATTTTGAGACTTGCATAACCATTTTAATTTTATTAATTAAAAAAAAACCCTTGGGTCAAGCCTACGGTGGGTTGCTTGGTCGACATAAGTAAAAGTAAAGTAAAATAAAATTATTAAAAAAATAAGCTACCTCGTCGCTCAAGCCACAAGCAGATGTCACTACGAATGTCAACGAACATGAATTCCATCAGTTAAATTGATAATCTTTATAATGCTCGTCGGTTTGCTGAATAATTCGATACGTCAGAAAAAATACGATACGATAATCAACAAACTGTATCTTGATATTATCGATTATCGTGACACCCCTATATCTAACTGATCGCCGATACCTTAGTCGTTGCGACTGTTTGCCGAAAAAGTGTATTAGAACTATTATCTTATGTGTAAAGGCGGCGTTTTAATATAAACCTAAATTTGGTTGTTTCGTTGGATTTGGTACGTAGTTGCTTTGTTAACTAACTTTGCTTTAAATCATTAATTCAAAAATTTGGCCGCTACATCTACAGTTGTAGGCAAGCTTGAAAGATGCTGCTCGTATTTTACTTTAAAATGCCATAGGTCTTTATCTCACCTGGTTCCAAATAGTTATTGAAAATACGATTTTTTGAAGCTATTTACAGTGTTGCCCTGGACCAAAATGTAGCATCGGTGTGTGTTTTTGTTGCCTATTCCGATCTGATACCGATATCGGCCGATATCGTTGCTAAACCTAAAAGCAGTTTACAATAATTCTTATATTTTTCACTTATGTTTTCGGGGAAAATAATATTGAAAACATGATATCATGCAGACAGAAAAAATTGATTTTTAAAATGAGTTTGTTATCAGAAATATCCTATACACAAGCGCTACGCAGTGAATGGATGAAAATACGAGGTACCAGTATTTATATTTCAGAGCACAGTTTACAATCGCCCTTCATTTTCAAAGGATTAAAAAATAATAATTCACACAGATCACACTACTACCATTATGGCGATGACACAAATCACACTACCACCATTATGGCGATGCTGTGTGGAGTTTTTTTTATCTAATTTCGTGTCCTTTGAAATTGGAGCTTAACTGTAACTATGTTTTAAAATATTACGTACCGTTTTTTATCCACTCTCTGTAGATTTCATAATAAGTTCTGTAGTTGCTTGAGAGCACCATCTGTTGACATGAAACGGTATTAAAAAAATAGAAGTTTCACAGTCTGCTTTGATTTTGGATAAAATACCGTACGCAGCTGTTTTTAAACTGTTCATTTAGAATTTTGAGTGTTTAAAATATCTAAAATCGTAAAACGCCAGTGTAAAGTGCCTGAACTGCTTTAACGCACCAAGTCAAGCCTAATCTTCCACTGTTAGTTAGCCTAATTTGTTTGACAAATAAATTAAAAGGGCTACGGAAGTAGGTTCGAAACTCAGTTTGAACAGCTTACAAATGAAAGTACAAATATGTTGCAATTGTAAAATGTATGTAAATACGCAGGGTGAACTCCGTTTATACCTACGTTTGCTGCTTGCCTGTGATTTTTTTTAACTGCATGCAAAAAAAATGACTTCTTGAGGCTTTTTGTGACTATACTGTTTATGGCGTGTACACAGGGAAAATATTATTTCACTTATGAGTTGAAAGAGCATTACAAAAAGAACGTGAGAACAGGCATAATGGCATAATCAAAAGATGTTGACTTTACAATGTATGTGTATATATTTTGTAAATAATGTGGATGCAGCGTTACGTTTATGTAGCTCTAGTTTATTTATTACATTAGTCGACCTGTAATGAAATTTATATGCATTTATTGGATGTAATGTACACATGAAAGATACTAAATGAATAATGAATTCCTGGAAAATTAGTCTGTTTTTGTATTTTATCTTTGGAATCACGCATGTAAAAACTACGTTGAAACAAGGGAAAACTTAACCGAGAGTGCGCTGCAATCGGAAGCACCACTGGCCAACTAACAGATGGTCTTCACTTCAGCTCGGGGCTTCAAATAAAGGCCTCAAAGTGAAAGGGTGCAACGACACAATTTGCTCCGCTCTATCCAGGTAATTTGCTCTGCTCTATCCACGTAAGAGCTCTATCCAGGTAATTTGCTCTGCTCTATCCACGTAAGAGCTCTATCCAGGTAATTTGCTCCACTCTATCCAGGTAAGAGCTCTATCCAGGTAATTTGCTCCGCTCTATCCAGGTAATTTGCTCCACTCTATCAAGGTAACAGCTCTATCCAGGTAATTTGCTCTGCTCTATCCAGGTAAACACTAACCAGGTAAGGTTCCAGTAATGCAGAAATTGTGCTTCTAAATCAAAACATTGTTCAACATAAGTCCTTCAAAGAATTTTTTATTGGAGCTGCAAGGCAATTTTGCAATCGTTTGTTGAGAAAACGTTCAGCTATCACAACGAAATAATTTCATTGCATGTGCACCACTACCGCTATGCTAATACTACTAGGAAAAAACAGAATGAAACAAATTCAGCAGTTAAGTGACTTTCAACAACCAGTGGTTACCACCAGGGAAGTGATAATATTGAAATGATTGTGTTCCTTTCTTTTTATGCAATCTAGTGTGAATTACATTTCTATTCGTGTTAATTTACACCCCTAAGCATTTAATGTTAACCTACATAGCCAGTCATGAGAATGTTTTCAACCCAGTAAAAAAATTATAAATCGAGGTATGCCTCAACTTCATGGTACACCTCGCTCCCCCAACCTTGTTATCCTGGGGTTACGGGGAAAATAATATTTTTTTTGTTTGTTTTTTTTACTCCACTTCGAGTTTGAAGCTTTCGGATCTAGTCGAATTTTTTCAACGAAATCAAACTCAACTCGAAATTTCGAGTGTTGCACATCCCTAAAATATATACAAAACTCATATTTGTATGAAAGGAAGTCCCAAATAAAGCATATCGCACACTACTCCGTTCCGTTCCATAACGTTCAAGTTGTTGAATATCTGTTTAGATTAAAAGCATGTAAATTAGAGGAGCCGCGTATACGGCTCCGTCCCATTCCTTGATGACTCGTCCACTGGCAGACTAAATTGTCCAGGCAGAATCGTTTCAGTCAAAAACTGATCGCATACGAAAATTGGACGCATCTACCGTCAGACGACGGGCGTCGTTGTCCCCCGTCACGCTCCTGTGCACAATGCCTTTCCCCTACTAAATACAGAAACGAACGTATTTCAGTTGTCTTCTGGACTCAAATGTCGTCATACCGAGCAAAAAGATTAAAAACCTAATGTACTATGACCTTGTATTTAATTACCTACTTAGGTCACATAAGTCCTTCTCCATTACCATTGTCAATTTGGGCACGATCAAATTTAAAAGCTCAGCTGAGCCGACTGAAACGGTTAGCGACAGAAGCAATGTGCGCTGGACCATCTGTTGCCATCAGTCGCAGGAACGGAACACAGTAGTGTGCGACAAGCGGCCATAGGGAAATGTATAATGCTAAAGAGTCGTGCGAAAAAGAAGTCTTGCTAATCTTTAACATCATTCTTGCTGGAAATAAACATTGCTAAGTTGCTGTAAAGAAAGGAAAAGGAATCTGTATGAAGGGACGTCTGAAATAAGACTCCAGCGGAAACTTGTCATAGTAAGATTTGAACATTATGTACTACCATCTGGATGGAGATAAAATATATAATCACATAATTTTCACTTGTTCTTTAGAGTTATTTTGCTGGCCTAGGGTTGTCTTATCTCTGAAAGAATTTCTGTTCCTCTTTTTTGTTGATTGTAAACACCGCATACTCCTCTTCAAATGTGTCATCATCTTCCAATTTGAGCAGGAGAATTTGGATTGTCGTCCAGCAAATTGTTATGCTCAAGCTGTACCTCTTCATGCAGTATATCTATTCATGCCTATTCCAGTTTCTTCTCTGTGATTGTCACTAGCAGCAATAATGCATTGTCAAGTTCAACATTTTCAGGAAGATGAAATATTGGGACATCATTATTTGCTGCATGGAAAGGTCTTTTTGATCATTGCCTTCAATAACCTGGACTTCATCCTTGGATGTGATTATTCTTGATTTTACTTAGTCATACCCCTGCATTAGCACTTTACCAGCAATTGTGGAAAATCATCAGTCACTCCAACTTCATCTTTGATTAGGTAATAAGCGTCATCTTTCGAAGGCCATTATTGCAAAACCATCCCATAATCAATCCATTCTTCCTCATAAAGTGCGATCTGTAGTACGTCCATATTTTGGGTGAGATCCTCATCTCCTTCCGGTTGCGGGTTCTCGCAAAGGTTGGTGTGGGAAAAGGTTCTTTTTCATGGCTTTCTTTAATGCCGCCTGACATTGCATAGATTCAAACGGCCTGTGCCATATTTCCACCCTTGCTGGTCTAACCTGTCCATCCCAGTACTACTGCTTCTTTAGCTTTGGGGAAGTTATAACAATTGTGTTGTTGCACGTCCTGCTGCTCTCACTGCAGCTTCCATGGTTTCTTTGGTGCAGGTATGGTGCGAAGGGCACCTTCCCTGATGTGACAACAATCCTCTCCTTTGTGGCAACAAACATATCCTCCCATCCTTTCTGCCATCGCCTAATATGCTTTTAAGTTTTTTTTGATTTTCTCTGTTTGCTCGTCAACCACTTGTTGCAAACTCTTTAATTTTTGCTTCCCCATTTCATTGTTCAGCTTGGCTAGCCCTCTTCCTTACGTTGTAGGCATCCTTCTTTTCTTCCACGGTCTCATACTTTTTCCTCTGCATCTTGGGCTTTGATCCTGTGTTAACCACTGGCAACGCGTATGCTGTTGAAACTTTTGCTGTTCAACAATACGGCGTCCATTGCGACCTTTTGTATGAGGCCTTACATTCACCATGGGCATTTTGCTACTATGGCCACTGCCCACGGACACTACCCTTCGGTGTTTGCAGGCGACTTTTGATATGGTCGTTGCTGTCCTCTACCAACGCATGCGTGTCCGAGTTCTCATTCCATTGTGCTTATAAACAATTTTGTAAACGCTAACTTGAGTTTCACTTACGTCCCTTTGAAACGCTGGTTTCCCCAGCCTTCCTTATTACGACGTATTACCTAAGCTGGATCTCTAAAGGGATCATATTTTCTTACGCTCTGTATGATCATGTATTCCCATAGACCTCAAGGTAGTGGTTTGGGAGGCTAATGCCTATTCATGGTGCTAGGTTGAGCTGGGGTAGTAGTTACTCACAGGAAGTACTATGCCCCACCTTTGGTGAGAGCTAGCATGAGCTGTTAGTATAATATGACCCTGTAGCCTCTTTAGGCCTCATTGTGGGAGCTAGTCCTTAACCAGCTATAACTCTCCTGAAGGTATGACACTCCAACTCAGCCTAACTAGAGCATCCTGAACCACTTTCTAAGATCTTCAAAGGACCAAAACAGCGTGGCACTGGGATAAACCTAGAGTTCCTCAACTTTCATGTCAACTTCCTTCCTTTGGGCTAAGTGGGAGTGTACCTTTCTTTCAGAGGTAGCAAGAAGCAAGTGTGCCCACCAAGCTACCACGAAGATTTCTACATCATAGCTCTATCTGACCTCCTGAAGATGTTATGCTTGGGACGGGCCCTCTCTACTAGCAAGGTTGCCTTACTTCCTTACGGCCTGCATCTTCTCCTCCTGTAGTGCTTGTCAACCTCGTTGTAATGAAAGTGGTATTAAATAGAAAACATGGCCTAACTGACGTACATCGTTTTTGTTATGTATATTCTGTATTCTGTACAAAAGTGCCTTTTCCTGTTAATTATTTTGACAGGTCTGTCCGTTACTGTGCATTCATCAGCATCAGTTTTTTTTGTTTTTTTGATTTACCAAGTCACCCAGGTTGGCGGAAGGGTAAGGGCCTTTTCTTTTCCTTTCTGGATTAAAAATTTCAGACAGCCGTAACTCATATTTCTTGGGTCATGTGACATTGGTTGCCCTTTCCGACATACTGAAGCACCGAAAATGCCCTTCTCCTAACTTTATTTCCCCGAATTTAGCCTAGTCCATGTCTTTGTACGGCCTATTATATTTGACTTGAATGCTTTGATGCGCAGAAGTCTTTTGCCTAACTGTTTTAAAATCCCTCTGTTGCGTGGGTGCAAATTGTAACATGTTGCTATTGGCTCGTTAGTACGGTGGTTTTACTTTTCTCGGTGTTGCTTGTTTATTCGTTTGTTGAGGTTTCCTGCTTGCTGGCTTTTAGGCAACAGCACCTTTAAGATTGTTGCTTCTTCTTGCATTTGTTGTTGTTGCTTTATTGGTGTCGCCCTTGTACGACTTGGTGACGACTCATGCACGTTCCCTTTGCTTGCTCTATTGACATCGGTCCATTTACCACTGATTCATCATTTTCCTGCCACTCATGGGAGCCCTTAGGATGAGTTATATTTATACGTCCATGCTTCTTACCAAGCACAAATGTCTTCTCTGATGTCTTTTTAGCAATTTCTTTAAGTCCTTCGTTACACCTTGGCATTAGTCTTTGCACAACACTTTTAACTGCATTACTCAGCTTGAGGACCTTCTTGGCAACCAAGTCCCCAACTTCTAATATTCTTGGTGTTTATGTTTGATTGTAATATTTTTTCTGCCTTTCTCTTGGCTTTTCGTAGAAGCCAATACTTCCTTGTACGGTACTTGTCCTGGAAGCCTTTAATAACTTCTTTGTGTACCTTAGCTCACTTTTCTTGCAAAGCGTCTTGTTGCTATGTCAATGGGTACGACAAGTTTCTTTCCAAGACCATCTCTGCTGAAGCCGGTTGCTGAATTGTCCTGGCTTTATACCGCATTAGCAAAACCTTCCAATTTATCCTGTGAAATCTGGGGCCCCCTGCAGGAAAACATCTGGGGGCCCCTGCTGCAAGAAAAAATCTGGGGCCCCCTATGTTATGTGAATCCAGAAACTATTGGTACGGTGTCGGTGCCAGCTATTTCTTGTAAGCTACATTATTATCATTTATCATGAATATACAAAGAATATTTTTTTTCTGTATTTTTATTTTTTTTTGCTTGGCCTTGCATTTCTTTAAATTCAAGTTGCTCCAACACATTTCAAATCAAAGGACTAGTACATGAATTGCAAATTTGAATTGCAAATTGCATGATATGCGGAGAAAAAAAACACCAGCTTCATCTTACTATAGGCACTCCGCCAGTGCACTGTTTAGTTAGCTGACCATCCACATGTAGCGTTTCGACAGAAACGAGTACCAACCGACGATTGTCTCAAAGTTCAACACAAACAATAATTTCGTTATTTTCTTTTCATTTTCATGTTGCTAGTTATGGGGAACTAAGGAAACGAACTGTTAGTTCTGCTGGCCAGCTCATCAAGACATAATTTTGTGCTGACTAGTAAGACGATACCAGATGGGGCTGCAGCCATCTTGGCTTGCCAGCATAATGAAAGAGAGTCAATCGCTTCATTTTGTGGAGGGGGGAGGTGGTGGTGGGGGGGGGGGCATTTTGTTTTTAATGCTTACTTCTAAAAATAACTACTGCAATGAATGAATGCATGTAGGTTTTTGAGTGGGTCAGGCAAGCTGTCTGTCTGCTTCGAGCTAGCAGTTCGTGTGTCGAATCGTTTGGAAAATACGGTAATTAAAAAACTGAAATATTTTCTTCTGCAAGCTCGGAATTCTGGGGTCCTCATTTGAGCGGGGGCCCCCGCCTTGCGGGGGCTGCTGGGGCTACACCTACGGCCCTGCCAATTGGAGTAGTTCTGGTAAAAGCACACAATAAGTACATAAGTTCTTTCCATTCGTTTACTAGCTGGATAATAGGGACTGCAGTAATCCACTTAATGCCTAATGACTGCATTGTTGCCGTCCACACATGGTTAAAGAATAATAATAATAATAATAATAAAGGTTTTACCCGCTAATGGGTAAGGTAACGGTAGGGTAAACCACTTACACCGCCCCCATGAACCAAACATTAATAAGCTCGTTGTAGGAATTTGGAGAGGTCGACCCCACACACTGCACGTTTGAAGGCGTCAACCGTCGTCGCATATACGACCGCAGACGGAAGTGAATTCCAGCAATCCACAATCCTGTTAGAGAAAAAAAACTTTCTACAGTCTGTCTTAAAGGTTTGTTTTTGTATTTTAAGATTATGTCCTCGAGTTCGGTTATTAAGATTGATAGAAAAAAGGGGCAAGAAAACAGGAAGCTGGTCATGGATAATTTGATAGGTCAAAGCGAGATCGGCCTTGAGTCTACGTAATTCCAAAGGTTCCAGGCCCGCACAACGAAGTCTTTCACCTGCCGTTAGCGTGCGTAGTTCAGAAATGGAGCGAGTAAAAGTCCGCTGGACTGACTCTAACAAGTCAATGTCTTTTAACAGGTGTGGCGACCACACAGGGCTCGCATACTCAAGTATTGGTCGTACATACACCCTAAACGCCCAAACCCTTGTCTTTAAATTGGTTTTTCCGAAACATCTGTTGACAATGAACAAGCGTCGAAAAGCATCAGTAGTAATCTTAGAACAATGTTTTGAGAATTTCAGGTCTGAATTGAAGAGAATGCCCAAGTCAGTGATCGAGAGCTTATTCTCAATAGAGGTACCATTAATATGGTAGTTAGGCGAATCCCTAGTGTTTCCAAATTGGGTCGAAATGCATTTAGACAGGGATAGAGGTAGTTGCCAGTCCAGGGACCACTTGGACACCATGTTGATTACATCTGTGAGTTTATCTCGGTCGGCTGCAGAAATGATTTCAGTGCCAGACTTTAAATCGTCAGCATATTTCGATGTAAGGACCTCAGAGGAAGTGCTATCTGGGAGCAAATCCCCAATATACAGGACAAACAGAAGTGGACCCAAAACAGAGCCCTGAGGGACACCACTGGTGATAGGTAGCCAATCAGAATAGGTAGATTCGACCTTGACACGTTGTTGGCGGTTGCGGAGAAAAGCAGCAATCCAATTCAGCAAAC
>JAHWFP010119424.1:4961-29465 GCA_023313725.1 Lithobius niger | reverse complement strand
TGTTTCTTTCTGTGTTCCAAGTGCCACCAAAGAGTCGCCACTTGGCGTAACAGCCAAGTCAAACTCTTGCTCTTCAACATTGTGCTCTTCAGGTCTCAGGTGAGTAAGAGGGGCTTCTTTTAACGATAGCATCATTTTGTTATTGGTCTCTGCAGCAGGAAATGCCGGGAGCTCACTCTCCATCATGCCTTCTTCCATCAAGATGATGAAGCTCTTACTGCCAGTTAGTGGCGGTGAGAAAAGTGTTGAGTTAAGGATGTGTTTTGAAGCATTTGACCGCACCTCGTGTCGTTTGGGAGCAAGATCAAAGACAAGTCCGGGAAGCTTACTGGTGGCTGTTGTGTTGGGAATAACTTCGCTTGTCATTTCTTCCGATTGATGGGCACAGCCAGCACCCGCAGTAAGTTCCGGTAATTCGGCTCGATCATCAACGGAGGCCAAAGAAACTGTTTCCTGACTTTCTTCTGTAGTTAGAAAAACGTCGCTTCCGCTTGTGACCACGCGTCTTTTTTCCATGTCGTCTTCAGTATCCGACGACAAATTCGTTCCCTCCCCAGAGTCTACCTCATCTTCTTCCTCAATATCCGGGCACGCCAACGAAGGCGGACTCTGCGCTCTCCCTCGAGAAAACAAGCCACCTACCCTCGTGTATCTCTGCATCGATTGCCACACCGTTCTGATTTCCATTTCGTGTTGCTTTTCATTTAATTTGCGGGAAACTCTTTCGTATTTCCCATTCCTTCTGTTCAACCTGAGAGCCTTCAACTTCACGGCTTTACGTAAGCAGTGCTTTACGATGAGGTTGAAATCTTCGGTGCTGCGAATGCTCACCTCATTGCCGACCAACATCAGGTGAGTTTTAACATCTTCTGTCGAACCAGTACCTCCAAGTTCACATATCGCATTAATAATGTTCGGATAATACTTTGCAGATTCAGCAGCAATTTCTGACGGGTCCTTCAATGCGCGCATACGGTATTGGGCCATGGTTCAATCTTGACGGGTTTTTGTTAATAACTGAAGTGTTCACTTTTGTTCAAATTTCATCACAAATAATTTGACAGTCCTGTGAGCGTTCATAAAATGTGTTGCATATTTACCTAATTGTGGCTGAAGAGGAGAATGCAGACAGCATGCCTTGTGCCGCTGTCTATTAACGTAAACGGTCAGTCCATTTTTATGCAGCTAACAACAACACTCGTCAAAAAACAAACATGACAACGTTAGGCCTACAGGATCATCACAAATTCATATGAATTGTTAGGACTGGACAAGAATAGCATTTGCAAGAATGTGTTCGTTTGACCATGGCTAGATTTTAACAGCGCAGTGTTGAAACAATGAGTTATCGTACTTTTGTTCCCAGTCATAACCTCCTTCACACGTCAAGCACCACTCGATATCACTACGTAGGGTCCTTAAGTTTTGAAAAGCTTCTAGGAGGTACTAGAGGTGTTCACTTTGGATTGTATTATTAGTGTATCTTCCTCATACGGCCATTCTTTAATCCAAACTGTTTGCTTCGTTTACCCTTTACCTTGTGAATTATTCTTTATTTGTATTATATTTTACTAGCAGTCGTACCCGGCTTCGCCTGGGGTTTTGTTTCGCCCATGGTTGATTCCCAGTTTTCGCTCAGTGTTACCTTAACGTTCACTGCGACGGGTAATTTTCTCCCTGTAGTACTCCCCTTTTCCTCCCATTCTATTCCTACCTCTCCCATCCCCCTTTATTCCCATCCTCACCCTTCCCTCTCCTTCCTGTCCCTGTTTCCCTTTCCCCTCCCTCCCTCGCCGTTTTGACGATAAAAGTGGCCTTAAAGTCTCGGTTTTAAGGCAAAAACTGCCCTAAGTTATCGAAATTGAGTCCTACTACGGTTCCGACTTTGAGGAGAAAAATGTCTCTGAATCATGAAAAAAGAAATTTAACTGGAGCATGTTGAAGATACAAATTTGGACGATAAAAGTGTCCGTAAGGTCCTGGTTTTAAGGAAAAACTACCCTAAGGTATCGAAACTGAGAGTCCTAAGGTCCCGAATTTGAAGGTCCCTGATTCAAGAAAAAAAAATGAAATTGGAGCATGTTGTTTGTAGCTTTGAAATGTGCAAGCTTTATAGTTTGAACTGAAATTATCGTTTTTTCTTTTTTTTTTACAATAAATCCAGTTTCCAAGTAGGAGGTGTCGGCCAATATTCTTTAATTATAATCATTCAAATCTTGCCCTCAACAAATCTTATCTTTTTAAAATTTTGATTAATATTTGTATCCATATATGAGTACAATAAAATGAAAACAAATCTGCGCTACTTATCATTTTCCTAACTCCTCCTCCCCCCTCCCCTCACCCAAGGGGAAAAAAAAAAACATTCCTTCCGAAAAGAATATTAGCAAGGTGCACCCGTCTTGCAAAATAGACCGTGAAATCGAAAATATATGGCAGTCGGAAGTGACGTGCGGAAATGGGAGAAAGACGCTGGGTGGAGCGTTGCAGAAATAAATAATACATAATACACGTCGTAATATAAATGAAATGACGACAAGGCACGGCCTAATGTTGGCATTACAATAGAAACGAAACTCAAAACTTTCTTCGGTAGTAATAAAAGAAATGAAAAAAAAAATAAAAATAAGAAGACAGTCCTTTTGTCAGCTATATACTTTGACAAGAATAACATGACACCAATGCAACTCATATACGTATTGTGGACGTTAGTTAACACCTAGGACAATAAATAATAAAAACGAAATTAATTCGCTTGACAAGACTTTCCGGGAATAGAACGACTGGAGAGGTAAAGAAACTTTGAGAGGCGGAGCGGGGGGGTCCGCCTATATATTTCGTAATGGGTTATGAATACGCGACAAAAGATTGTCGTTATAATAGAAGTTGTTAAACGAAGATGAAAGTTGATGACACGAAAAAGGTGGGCAGAAAAAAGAAAGCGTCCATCGCAATTGAAAATGTTAGTGGTTTACTACCTTCCAGTTGAAAATTGGGGATAGGCAAACCAGTTTATAGGTTCGCAATTTGTAGGTTAACCGACCAAAGTTTGGCTTTGCAGCTAGTTGGCTGACCGACCCGTTTCGCAAAATCCCGTTTCACCAAATTTTAATCAGTATCTTAATTTTCAGCGAAACGGGAAAGATTTTAGATAAAACGGGATTAGGCGAAACGGGTCATACATCCCTCCAAAATTGTACGGTGATAAGTAGGAGAGGGGTGGGGGGGGGAGGGGGGTAAAGGCATGTAAGTATTACAGTTTAATAGAAAACAAAAACGGTATGCTTGAGGGTATGTATTTCGCCATGGAAGTCTGGGGAGCGTTGTTCTAGATTTGGTGGTGGCATTTACGTTATACGACGTGACGTCATTTTTGAACAGAGTTTGTAGGAGTCACACTTTTTTGTGGGATGGCATGGGTTTGTGAAGGACATGAAAAAGATTTACATGCCAGCAGTTGCCACCAGGGTTGCCACACGCACTTTTTACGCTTTTTTTCTTTGCGTTTCTTCCCCTAATTTTCGGCGCAAACTTATGTTTGTAGTTTTTTCAAAGCCATTTTGGCTTTTTTCGCTATTTTTTTAAAATTTTTAACATTTATTCGTGGAATCACGCAGTGGTGCGTCTAGGAAGTTTTCCGAGTTGCATGGAAACCCCCTCGTCAGGTTTTAAATGAGGGTGAATTTATTTGAATGTTTTGTTTACATGGGAGGAGGGATGGAGGGTATGGGGCATTGCCCCTGCCTTTTTCGGGAAAAAAATGTCCTTTTTATAAACCAATACGCCCTATTTTGCTGTTCTGAATCGACAAATGATGGCGCTGCAGCCAGAGAAAGGGCCCAGAGGACTAAAAAGGGTAAAAAGAAGCCCAGGAAAAGGGCAGAAAATGCTAAAAGAGAAATTGCCCCTGCCTTCTCGGTGACCTGTGCGCGTTACGGAGTCTGTAATCGTAATTCAACAATTGTAATTGAAAGGAAACAGGAATAAAGTAATTGTAATTGCATTATGCTGTTGTAATTGCAATTTTAATTAATTACATTTTAAAAAGTAACCCGAAACAAACAAATTCAAGCGTTTTTCAGGGTGTCTGCATCTAACTTTCAAACACTCTGAAGGCTTTTAACCCCGACAACCGCGAACCATGTTTCGCAACTCACGTCAAAGTCTCCCGATTTCGCGTCAAGCATTCCGAGATCACGTATAATACGTCATCACGAACGAAAGAAAGCTATATTGTCATTTCCGTTTCCTTTTGCAACTTGCCATCTATCTATCTATCACCTTTAAAATCCAAACACGTACTGCAAGTGGGGGAAACCACTTCTGTTGAATTATAGTAAGCGCAACTCATGACGTCATCGTTTTTTCACGTGCAATTGCCCTTCAGGATTTTATTCAATGGTTGAGAGCAGCCCTTTACAACCCTCCATCCAACCCCACCCCACATCCAAGCTTTCCCCAAAGCCTCCACACCCTTCTTTCCAATGGGAAGAAGGGGATGACGGGGAGCGTGTTTGGTGGGTGGGTGGTTGGGTGAAACCGTGGGTATGGCAAGCAATTGCGGACAAAATTCACGCAATGGAAGAGGGATACCTTTAAAGAGGCATACCTTCTTTCGATACGCTACGAAGTACAGCCACATACTTTATTTGCCAACCGTTATTAAGTTCTTTCCTGTAAGTATATTTTAAAACGCGGCAGCTGAAACAGCACTACTTTTTTTTTTAAAAAAGCCTTAAAGTGCACAAGTAAGTCAAAACAACGTTTCGGAATATGACCTATTCCGTCATCAGGTTCTAGTTAAAATAAAAACATAGCAAAAACTGCCGTGTCACCCAGCATCAATGGTGGTTTAAAAGAAATATATTACAAACAAACGCGTCAAGTGTGCCGTAAAAAAGGGGTTACATGGTTGAATTTTCACTTGTTAAAATGTGCGGATAAAAATTGATGATTTTTCAATTGAAATAATCAAATGTACAATTGAGAAAATTGCATCTGTTTAAGTGCTGTTGTTCTTTACGTTTTAAATATATGATTCGTAAAGCACAACAGCACTTAAACAGATGCAATTTGCTCAATTGTACATTTGATTATTTTAATTGAAAATCGTGTACATTTTAACAAGTGAAAATTCAATCATATAACCTCTTTTTTACGGCACACTTGACGTTTTTGTTTGTAATCCGTGTACCTTTTTCACGGCTATGGAGTCGCGCTACAAAGGTTTATGCATGCAGTCGATTGTGGCTGGCCACTTTGAAACAATTCAAGTCAGCTCTGAAAGCCCGCATCTGCGAAATAAATACGCAATTCTATCGTTTTTAGCTGCCAGTTTCGAGGCCTAGCCTCGAAATTAACAACGCAGCTTAGTCTGGTTTAAAAATATATGTGTTTAGCTGAAACACCGATTCTTTCAAAGGGTTCAAAGGGTTTAACGAGCGTTAACCACTCCTGGTCATCTGCCCGAAGCCCTAAGACCCATGTCTGCAATGTCTTTCATTTTACCGTTCAACAATCAACTTTTTAGCAAAGACATAACAGGTGCACGAAGAATGAATATGGAGTTTGTTGAGTGGCATTGTTCCCTAAATACAATGGTTAAAACAAGGTAAAACAATCAAAATGATCTTTTAGGGTCCCGTAACTCCGGAATGGATCGACCAATTGAAAAAGTGGTCCCTGTAGGTTGAAGCCCAGGAAAATTTCTGGCTCAGATCATGTATCAGATTTTAGGTAGGTGCAGTAGTTTTTTTCTGAAACCGTGTCAGTCAAGAACAAGAACAACAACAAGTGAACAGTTTTCAAATTTACATGTGGCTCCCGACGTTTACTCTTGCACGGAATTGCATAAACGTTGGTATAAAGTTTGGAAAAGTTGCTATCTACTATCTGGCCAAGTTTGGTCGAAATATATTGAATAGAAACGGAAAAATTAATAGTTTTAGTTTTGCTGGAGAGAGGACTTCAATCATGTATACTATACACGGCTATCGCCGTCTATGAAATATACAGGTAAAAAAAGGAAACCCCACACATATCCCCTTTCCAAAAAGGCGAATACGGGAGGCGAAGCAGTGAGCCCTGTCCTTCCTCTTGAAAATCCAGGCAAGACACGGGCCATGCAAATGTCAGTTCCGCGTGGTTTTCACGACAAGTCTACTTTACTGGGGGTTGCGTTGCGTATTTTTCTCACTTCTCTTTTCTAGCAAACTTACTGAGTTTTAGTGTTTCAACAATTTAATTATAATTTAAAAATTAATTGAATTTTGTGATATTGTTCTCAGTGGCGTAAAAAGGGTTTTGTGCTGAGGGGGCAACACTATCCATTTAGCCGAATGGTATGGAGGGTGAAACCTATACAAGTAGGGGCTCAGGGGAAGCGCTGCGAGCTCCCCCAGCGGGGTCCAGGGCCCGGAAGCTGACGCATTTTTGCTACTTTCCAGCCTTCTAAAATGCCGTTGGAAGCATTTTTATAAAATCAGTTTTGCTGACTGCATTTATACGCATAAAAAAATGTGTAATGTAAATCTTTCAGTTTTTCATACTAGATACTTATTTTTTACAATACGTCTTCAGGATAGTCAAGGTTTTTGAGCTATGCAAAAAGTGACTCTGCCAATTTGCTGAATAGGCTTTCAAAATCTTACAGAGGGGGCGAATCGCCCCTTTGCCCCCCCCCCACTAGTTACACCACTGATTGTTCTGAATTCCATTGACAATAGACATTTACAGCAACTTCCACAGATGGTGCTGCCCCCTCACTCACCTAAACGATGGAAACAACTGCAAAAAAACCAAGCGGTCCTATTTTCTTGATATTACTGTAATTGGAGATCCACAAAATAGAATCGAATTCACACACTACCGAAAAGCCATGCAATCCACAAGGACACGTCATTACACCTCGTTTGTGGATGATCATTATAAAAGCAACGTTGTCATCAATGAAGTTAAACGCTTCCTATCACACACACACTAGCAATTATGCTCTGCTCGAAGCAGAATTTAAATACACCACGCAGAAGTATCTGGAGAACGGGTTCCGCGTTAACTACGTTCACAATTAGCTCATCACTAGAGTGTTCTGTCCGAAAAAAAGTGCCCCCTCCCCCACCCAAAACTTTCATTGCATTGCCTTACATACAGGGCATCTCAGAAACGCTTAAGAAAAAACGTAGAGCACATGACATCCGACTGGTTTCCGAAAATCACCCTAACCTAAAGCAGCTCAATCAGCACAATTAAAACCATAATAGAGCGGACGACGCATTATGCACCAAAAATACAGTTTATCGGATCCCATGTGGAGAGACTACATGCCCAGCCTCCAAAAACTCAGAGACGGCTCACAGATCTAATTTTAAGTTGCACGTTGAGTCAAACTCTTTAGTTCAACACTGTTTTGTGACAGGTACATCACCCAATAAGCTATCTACAGGGCACACTCAATAAGCTATCTACAGGGCACTCCCAATGAGCTATCTACAGGGCACACCCAGTAAGCTCTGTACAGGGCACACCCAATAAGCTATCTACAGGGCACACCCAATATAAGCTATCTACAGGACACACCCAATAAGCTACCTACAGGGCACACCCCAGCACTTGATAAAGTCCAAATTTTGTTTACTGAAAAAACACCAGGGCCAGAATCAATCTCGAATCCTTAGTTATTTTAAAAACGTCAGCCACCAGTGCATAACCACCTAGTTCCTGATAAGAAATATGTTAAAGAATAGTTTCCTATAATTGAAACATTGAAACTCAGTAGTTTGCTAGAAAAGAGAAGTGAGAAAAATACGCAACGCAACCCCCAGTAAAGTAGACTTGACGTGAAAAGCACGTGGAACTGCCATTTGCATGACCCGTGTCTTGCCTGGATTCCCAAGAGGAAGGACAGGGCTCACTACTTCGCCTCCCGCGTATTCGCCTTTTTGGAAAGGGGATATGTGTGGGGTTTCCTTTTTCAACTGTATATTTTAAACCACCATTGATGCTGGGTGACACGGCAGTTTTTGCTATGTTTTAATTTTAATTAGAACCTGATGACGGAATAGGTCAAATTCTAAAACGTTGTTTTGATTTACTTGTGCACTTTAAGGCTTTTTAAAAAAATTATCTCATCCAGGTTTGCAGAAACAGCACTACAGCACATTTTACCTGAACACAGAAACATGAAAGAATACGTTCCCATAATAAAACAGTTGGGGCTATCCCAGTTCGAAACTTGAAGAACCCCCCCTTCCACCACTGTTCACCTTACGTATATACTGCGCGTGAAACCCACCTGGCTTCACTTCTAACCTGCACTCGAAGTGATTAAGAGGTCGTCTTGCTGGGCTTCCTGTTGTATTTGCTGTTTCGGCCAGCAATGCCGAATGTTCTTGTTTTTAAACATCTTTAAATTTTAAATTGCATTTTATTAGGAGTGTCTGCCATAACATGATTGTTACTTGTTCTTTTGTTTTTGTACGAAGCCTTTGAGCTGATATCCACACTCTTGATATTATTATTATTACTTTATTACTTGAGTACTACAGACCCCAACGTCATGGACTCACTCTACTTACTGCTAACTTAACCCTAACATCCGGTGCACCACAAACTAAAATACCTGCATAAATAAACAAGGATATACCTTAACAAGGATATAAACAAGGATATGATGGTATCGTTGCCATGTTAACAATGCTATACCTGTGGTGACTTGGCTCGTGCAACAGGACTGTCTAAATATGACGCGATTTCGACGTGAGCGGCGGACGTGTTGTATTCAAACATGGCAAAGAATGCGCCAATATAACGTCATTTTTGACGTTTGCGAGTGACGAGCAACTCGCCTCTCGATGGCTATCTTCGTCATCGTTTGGGTAAATACGTGCAGTCATACTATCCGTAACAGTGAGATAAAGCATTTCTTCCGATGAACAAATTTCCCCAACCTTGTTTGTGAATTGTCTCATTGGTTGCCGCGAATTGAAGGGGCTAAATCAGACGCCGCGTTGAAATTCCAAATTATTTCTGCCCTCTAGCTGCAAGGTCGCGTTTACGCATTGACTGGCTTGCCTTGGCGTTCTCGTAGCTAGAAGCCAGGAATCATCTGAAATTCCAAAATGGCGTCAGTCTTAGCTCTGCACAGCTGGCAACGAATATAGAGCAGTAACACGACGTAGTATTATTGTATATAACTCTATGCTGGAGTCTTAATGGGTTAGCTGCAAGGGGCACTGCAAAGAGAAACAGAAGGGCGTCATACTGAAGCCGATGCTGTGTAGAGTGATTTCTTAGACCTAAAACGCGCGATTTTTGTTGTTGGAGAAAACAACGTTATTTTAAGCCTAAGAAATCCGCTCTTCCGTTGTTTTTCCCTCCATTTTTATGTAGTGCACCTTGTAGTTATGCCCTCCAAAACCCATATTGGTGCCAATCTGGTGTGAATATGGCGGCAAATGTCACTGCTCTATAGGCAATAATGGGAATTCAGAAGTGACTAAGAAAAATGTTTTGTCCGCAGGAATTCTTTGATGTCGGATTTAGCTAATCCACGTAACGTTGTTACCAGGCAACGACAACTTTGCCATCACGATTAAATTCTATGCGAAAATGTAAAGACGAATCGTGTAAAATAAAATACAGATGTACACCTGAATACAGACGCACAGTCGTTGTGTAAAGGTGCTCCGAGAATGCAAAGCGAAAAAGCGAATCCACGTAAATGAATCTCAAGAGTTCATTCCTTTTCACTGATCCTCTTCTAACAATTTTATTCATTCAAGTTGTATTTTTTCCCCTCGTGACGACAATGGTTTCTCTTTGGGAAGTATACGTCAGACACAAGCACTTAGAATTGACTATTGGCGGATGCAGTTTGTGAGATCCCTATGGGTATTTAATTTTGATTTGATTTGATGTTGTAGGCTATCCCTTTTGGAATCAGAATGTAGGCCACCCTCCGTCACTTATGATGCATGTTTAGCCCTCCATCACCTATGATGCCCGCTTAGCGCTTCGTCACTTATGACGCCTGCTTAGCACTCCCTCACCTATGACGCCTGCTTAGCCCTACATCACCTATGACGCCAGCTTAGCCCTGTGTTACCTATGACGTCTGCTTAGCCCTATGTCACCTACGAAATCTGTTTAGCCGTCCATCACGAATTACGCCTGCTTAGCCCTCCATCACCTACAACGCCTGCTTAGCCCTCCATTACCTATAACACCTGTTTAGCCCTACGTCACCTATGACGTCTGCTTATCCCTACATCACCTAAGACATATGCTTATGTCCAATCCGTCATTATGATGCCAGCTTAGCCATCTGTCACCAATGATGTCGGCATAGCCCTCCGTCATCAGTTGCTTAGCCCATATATTATCTATGACGCCTGCTTAGCTCTCTGTCACCTATGATGCCTGCTTAGCCCTCCGGCACCCATGACGCCTGCTTAGACCTGTCACCTGCGACGCCTGCTTAGCCCGCCATCACTTACGATGCCTGCCTTAGCCCTAAGTCATCGCCACCGCCAGATGAAGATGTTGATGAGTAGACGACTAGAGGGACAATTGAGCTGGAGAAATCCAAGCGGACATCTCACGACCTTAGGGTTTAAGGATTTGGAGTTCAAGGAAAGTTTGTCACCGTGAGCCACTAGTTAGCCTGAATTGGATTAGAGGGCATCCCGCTATGATCGCGTTCACGTTAAACATTCCTGAAAACCTTATGTATTGCCTATGTCATCAATGGTAGCAGAAGAGAGCCCCCAGGGATTATTTTTTCTGACATAACGATCATAGAAGGCGGCAATTTTTACTCGCTCGCTAGTCCTAGAATGGTTAATAGTTCTAATTTAAACGAAGTTGGTATTTGTTTGCCAGCTAAATCGTGTCAGAAATGGCTTAAAAAAATCAACTCGCATCAACTGTTTTTAAAACTATCGCAGTGATTCCTACCACGGTACTTAAATATACAGAGTGATTCAGATAGGATGGACCAGTGCTCATCGTTTCTTCCCCATGTGCACGATCGAAATGACATTACGTGAATGTGTAGTATGGTAAGGGGGGCCATCTGCACATGTGCTCATGGCTGACCTTGCACCTTCCGTTCAAGGTCATCACGACACTAACTTCTACACAATACTTCCTACGCTTCCAGTTTAAATTGGGAAGTTGTAGATAATCATATGACGTGACTAAGTGCGAAAAAAGAATTTAAATCTAAACTGAATGTAAATCAGAATTTAAACTTTAAATCAGAACTTACAACAGAATTTAAAGTAAACAGAATTTAAAGCAGAATGTAAGTCAATGCATAAATGCCAAAGAATACAGGTGAAAGAACGACACAGGAAACCATGCTGTGTATGTATCACGTACCATTGCCCTTGAACAACTGCTTCAAGGCTAGGTTGTCGGTTACAGTCCACGGTCGTAGAACCATGTCGCATTCGGGGTGTTGCTACAAATACTCGAAGTGCCGCCCGTCAACATCAATGCAAAGTTCAAGCCGTCGCAGAAGTTCGGTGTGGACAGAGTGCAACATGGCAGGGGTCACCGTGGCGCATGCGTTGCGAATGTGGTTTTGCAGATCATTGATGTCCTGTGGTGGTGTTTGGTAGGCCAGCATCTTGATGTGAGTCCAATGGAAGAAGTCCAATGGAGATAAATCCAGTGAGCATGGTGGCAACGCGGCAGGGCCTGCACGACCAATCCAACGGTCAGCGAAATTTGCATCAAGCCATGCACGCACAATTCTACCAAGATAAGGAGGTGCCCCACCTTGCTGCAGCCACACAGCTGTGTATCCCACTAGCGGTAGATCCTCCATAACGTTCACTACTACCTGCTGCAGTGTCATATCCGAATACCGCTGAGCAGTAAGTGCACCCTGGTAGAATACTGGCCCTACGACCGTGTTGTTGTACAGCCCACACCACACATTGACACTCCATCGTTCCTGATGACACGCTCTTGCATCCCGTGTGGGTTGACCAATAGTGTGCGTTGTGAATGTCGTTCATCACACCGTCACGGGAAACGTTCGCCTCGTCTGTGAAGAGGACGGGCTGCAGGAAGTCTGGATTGTCCTCAATCTGCAGTAACATCCAGACACAGAACTCCACCCTACATTCGAAATCACCCTGTGACAATCCCTGGTGACAATCCCTGTGACAATCCCGGTGACAATCTCTGGTGGACATGGCAGGCGTGGTAATGATACCTCTTCAGAACAAGAACAACTGACGGTTGTGAGATACCAGCCTGGAGAACTACATGATGGGTACTCCTCGTATGTGGATTTAATGCACAAATGCGTGTACTGCAGCTGATGTGCCTTCATCCGTTGCTATTGGAGGGCGTCCCAAGGGTGGATCAGGCCCAATCCTACCAGTTCGTTGGAGGCGCTGCACAGTGCGCAGTATGACTTTGTGCAAGGGTGTGTGATGCCGAAATCGACGGTGAAATTCTCGAGCAGTTTTTCTAGCCCGTCTACCACATTCTCCATAAATCACAACCATCTGAAAGTACTCCTTCACAGTGTATGTTGGCATTGCAATTGGAAAAGATTTACATACAGAATTGTACGTTTGGGGGGGGGGGGGGCACGTGATGGCATGGATACATTCCGTACGCTGTCTGAAATACACTTTCCGTGAATATCATCATCGGTACCTGAGATTTGCATACTGAGGGACCTTCCATTCGTAAGGTGTTATTGAACATTCCTTTGTCGGGGTTTGTTTTGGTTGTAGCCTTTACATTCTGTTTACTTTAAATTCTGTTGTAAGTTCTGATTTAAAGTTTAAATTCTGATTTACATTCTGTTAAGATTTAAGTTCTTTTTTCGCAGTTAGTTACGTCATATAATTCTCTACAACTTTCCAATTTACACTGGTAGCGTAGGAAGTACGGTGTAGAGGTCAGTGTCATGATGACCTTGAACGGATGGTGCAAGGTCAGCCATGATCACAAGTGCAGATGGCCCCCTCACCATCCACGTAATGTCATTTCGATCGTGCACATGGGCGATAAACGGTGGGCACTGGTCCATCCTTTCTGAATCACCCTGTACATAAAGGCTTGACGCTCACTTTGGCGCAGCATGCGAACCACTTCACCCAACATTTTCAAAACTGCCGCTAGGCATGCTGAAGCACACTCTACAAACTGTCCTCATAGCTCTTATTAGTGTTAGCGGCACGCACGAAAAAGTTGTATTCTTGTCGTTATTAGAGTTCCCGGTGTTGCAGCACTAAACGAACAGTCTTCGGACGATTTATTGCTACGTGAAAGGATCGTTTAATACACTTAATGAGATAGAAAATTCCACTGCACAATACAATAAACACGTACCTTGGATTTGGATTTAAAGAAATTTAGCCTCACGAGCCTTTATTTCGACGTCTAGGGCACAAAAAGGCACGCAGCTCAAACCATCGTTGTTAACTTTAATGTTAACTTTAACTTCTTATGGGACGTGGGTATGTCACTTTTATGTCTGGACATATATCGCTTTGTATATATATGTATATACATATATATACATATATATATGTATATTGCTTTGAAAATTAACCAGAATTCAACTCAATAATTTATCGTCAATGCAAAATGTGTCGCTTTTAAAATTCATGTATGACGTGCCAGCCAGTACTACCACAATTCTATTCAGCTGCTAGATAAAGCAGCCCGTTTTACAGTGTGCTCGCAGCGCGACTGGTGGCAGAAACGGAGGCTAAGCGGAAATTGCGTGAAATTCTAAGAAACATCTCCATCATTCATTTTGCGTTTCCAAGTGCCAAATCTGTAAGACACCCATGAGTCAGTTGAAAAACAAATTACAAACGAAAACGTCAATGTGTCTTAAAAAAAGGGTTATATGATTGAAGTATCACTTTATTTGCTAAAATGTACACGGATAAATAATTGATGATTTTTATTGAAATAAGCAAATGTACAATTGAGAAAATTACAGCTGTTTAAGTGCTGTTGTGCTTTTACAACGTTTTTACATATGATTCGTAAAGCACAAGTAATAGTTATAGCCATACTTTTGCAACAATGGTCCGCTGATAAGTGGTTTTTGGCCCACTTTTTCTTTGACAGATTCCTCGGACTGAAAGAAACATCCGAAGCCTTCGGCCTCGGACGATCTTTCAGTCCTTGGAATCTGTCAAAGAAAAAGTGGGCCAAAAACCACTTATCAGCGGACCATTGTGGCAAAAGTATGGCTATAAGTTTCTTATGACCATACTTTTCGTTCAACATAAGCACTTTTCAGATCAGCGCCAATTCTCCATTTCATGGCGGTTTTATAACAATGTGTCGTCTCAATAGATGCATGTTAGCGCTGTGTGCATGTTCATTGTTGTATGCTTGTTCATTGTTGTGAATTCCAAACTGCGTTTATCACAATGGTAGCCAAGTTTTGCCCAATAGATTTGGGTGTTTCGAATCTTTTCTCTGACGAGGACGATGAATGGCTTAGCCGGGTAAGCCTGTGTAGACGAATAGGCTAATGAAGTCCAGCCTCAAGTAAGTAACAGATTTATATGCAAGTGACTTCTGATGAACTAAAGCTTCAAAATGCAAGGCAATGCGTTAATTTGAGACGTTCAATATCTTGGGAGTTAAATGTTTATGGGGCGTGGGCAAATAAACGTAATCGCCGTTCTGGTCCTGATGGAGAGCAAGTCCCAGTGGACATTTCGTTGACTGACCGACTCTTTTAATTTAAAATAAACACGTGCTGTAAAATAAAAGTGTTTCTTTTTTTTTTTTTTAGTCAGTCCTGTTAGTAAAACGCTGTTGTATGTGTTTCAGGTAAAGCATTTAAAAACGTTTTTTAGATGTGCTAAAAAGTGTTTATTTTAAAACACTTGTTTGAACCGGGTTTAAACATTTAAAAGTGGGCAGGATAAGTGGGCCGGCCCACTTATCCTGCCCACTTATCCGGCCCACTTTTGTAGAATGCGTTAGCAACATAGAAAGCATTGTTGCAACTGGGCTGATACGGGATTTAGCAGCCGGCTTTACAACAATGAAAAAGGAAAAAGTATGGTCATAACAATAGTTAAAACCATCTGGCTGTTGCAGACATAGGGCCTTAGGGCTTCGGGCAGATGACCAGGAGTGGTTAACGCTCGTTAAACCCTTAAAACCTTTTTTCTGGTTAAAACAATGTAAAACAATCAAACTGATCGTTCAGGGCCTGTGTCAGGTGATTATTTGGACTCTGTCATGTGGGACATATGGCTGTGCAAATGTGCAGATATGTTAATGTGTGCAAATCTGTGAGTGTGCAAATATACAACTATGCATAATGTGCAAATGTGTAAATATATACAGAGCGGGCGCATAGCTACGGGCTGAGGCCCCAATAAAGTATATATATTCTCTCCCGTAACTCCGAAATGGCTCGACCAATCGAAAAAGTGGTCTCTGAGGATGGAGGCTAAGGAAATTTCTGGCTTAGATCACGGTTTCAGATTTTAGGTATAGATGCAGTAGTTTTTTTTCAAATTTTTGTGTGGCTCCCTACTTTTACTCTTGCACGGAATTGCGTAAAAGTTGGTATAAACCTTCCATACCTATCTACTATCTGTCCAAGTTTGGTCGAAATATATTGAATAGGAACGAAGAAATTAATAGTTTTAGTTTTGCTGGACAGAGGACTTCAATCGTATCATACACGGCGATACATCAGAGGTTCGATTCCCCTTTGACCAACTAACCCCGGTAGATCTTTCTAGCCGTTCTCAAGACAGTTTGGCGTGCCATAGGAATCGCCCCTCGCGGTTGGTGAAGGCGTTGTCCGAGCAGCTGTTCTTTGGCCAGGTCGAAGGCCAAACTGGACGCCTGCTCCTCTCGGAACCAGTGGTCACTACATCTCTCGGGACGCTGAGTTATGGCGTTTTAACTTGACCTGCTCTCCCCCTCGTCCATTGGCGCCAGACGTCTCCTCATCCGATATCTTTTCTGTTGCGTCACTCTCCCTCCAATCGACGAAACTTAAACCACATTTTTATCTGAAGACGGACGGGACTTCGAAATGTTTGCGGGTGAAAATTGTCAACTTTTTAGGGAACCGGTCGTAATTTATCACTGAGAGAAGAGTGTTCTTTTTCTCCGGGGGAGTGGGGGGGGGGGGGGGGCGCAGGCCGTGCACGGCACGCTCCCCCGGGGGGGGCGTGGGGGGGGGGGGGGAGGGGGCACTTTCACGCATGAAACTCGAAGTGTCTTTGTTTCTTAACATTTAATACGCATATCATCGTTATTTACCGAAGCAAACAGCGTAACTGAGCCAAAGCCAAAACAGCAAAGGGAACACAAATACAGATTTCCACCAAGGTTTCAGATACAAAAAATTTGCTAATGTCCATGTGAAACCTTACTACTGTCCCCAAGCATTGCAGCCATTTTAAGACAAACACTGCAACATCAGAAAAAGGGCACCAGCGGGTATTTGACGTGTTTTTACGTCAGGTTTCAATACGATGCAGATTAAATTAGTGCCCAACTTTCAAATATTTTGACAGCCAAACGTAGAAGTAATACTATAAAACGGCTTTGTTTTTAGTACTGCTTAGATTATTGAGTAATATTTTTGTTTTTATATTGGTTAAATTTTAAAACATGCAGCTTGGCATTAATTAACGAGAATCGGATGCACACGTAACCCCTATTAATTCCCTATTTTTTTAACTATTTTTTTCAGTCAAGTCGTCTCCTTTCAGTTAATCACTCTATTGATGATACTTGTTGGTGGTTTTTTTGTTTTTTTGTTTTTTTTTACCAATTTTCAGTGATGCCGTTAAGCTACGTTAAGATACGTGTTAAGGGAAGTAACAGAGACCAATCAGCAGCTTACTTACCGGGTTCATGAGGAAATCTGTAAAGAACATTTGAAGCATTTTGGTTTGGTGGTTGCAGTGATTGAGGACTGCCAGTAAGGTTTCCCGTGGACTTAACACTTCAGCAACATTGTTGTATCTGAGACCTCACAGGTAAGACCTTATTCGCGTTCCTTTGCTGTTTTGACTTTTTTGTTTCAGTGTAACTTTACCTTAAACCTCAAACGAGATCGTATTTTTCTTTTTCGAAGTCGTCATATTTTGGCGAACGGTTCCTTGTTATTATTTGGGCAAAGATTGGTGTGAGACCTCCTTGTTCTGCTACTTGATCTGGCTTTGGCCATATTTTCACATTTGTATTTATTCGTTGTCTTTTGCTTTGCTTAGTACAGGCTGTTTTGTTTCACTGATTTTAATGTAGCATACTATATTGATGCTTGTTTTCGTAGGGGGTTGGGAAGGGAGTTGGGAAGGGGGGATGTCATTTGTTAATTTGTTTGTTTTGCTGTTTTTTTGTTCATGTCATCTATTAGTTTTATTTCACCTCCTTTAGTCATAGGTGCGGTATGCTTGATTATGTCCATTCTCCGGCATATTTTGTTTGTAATGTTTATGTCCATGCCCCGTACGTGCTTTGTGCCATATGTCCTTTAACTTGAGGGCAGCATACTAGCGTGTGTCTAGATTTAGCTTGCGTCAGCTCGATTTATAGTTAATTCTTCATTGTTTTTGTCGCAGGCAGTTTTAGTAATAGATATCCGTGAAGTAGACCGGGTTATCCCGAAATAATTGCTCGTCTGCGAGAAACGGAACAGTCCAAAGATCGAGGGGTTGCGAAATCGAACGAGCGCGCCAGTGTGTCGTGCCAAGTTAGGCAACAAACATCACAACAAACATCACATCAATTCAATTGTTGAGGTTGTAAACCATTGTAGCGCGACGCCATAGCGTCAGTGTCTTATATCTTAAAGCATAGTTGGGAACATTTCAGGTACTTGGGGAAAAATAATAATGCGATACAAAAGCTTAAATTGTGTTGAAATCGAGAGCAATAACCCACCTGACAAAAATTACTTCGTGTTTGAATGCCAGCTATGCTGCTTTCAATGCAAAATCTGCCCCTCAATAACGTTGAAAATGTGTTACTACCTAGCTAGCTAGCTGCTAGTCCGCTCATCCCCATGTTAAATCCCATAGGGTGATTATTCATCGACTCCGAGATAACGGGAAGGCTTCCAGCTATGAAACTGGACGAATGGGTGCAGTACAATACGAACTGCGTACCTTTTTATGGTTTGGAGCCTGGGGAAGTAACAGTGATGGCGTTTGAGGGCGCGTAAGTACGAAAATATTGTTATAACCATTGTTAGTATTGTCGGCAGCGTCTCTCATTGGGCGGCCAAAGTTCCAACAATGAGAACGTGTGCGATAAATCTAAACAACGTTACAAAGAAATTTTATTCATGTCCAATTCACGAAAAATAAACTAAGTGTAAAAACAAAGCAACATAAACAAAGCCAAAAACTGGTAAGGAGGCCACCAAGTTGAGAGTGGTTCGGCCCTTCAAAAGAGTGATATCAACACACCAAAACTAACTAAATACAACAAATTACAACAAAATTAAAACCAAACCAAAAACCAATAAAGAGGTGACTAAGTTGAGAATGGTTCGGCCTATAGGCAAAATGTAGTAGCATATTGTTGAAAACTAATTTCTTGTTGACGTGGCACTTTATTACTCATCTGCACGGTAGTGGAGTTGAGTCAATACACAATTAAAAAAAAAGGAGTGATATCATATCAAAAACCAGAACTGATAAAAGGGGTCGCCAAGTTCCGAATGGTTCGGCCCTTCAAATGAGTGATACCAACACACCAAAACATTTGCCAACTTAATCGCACCGAATAATACTTTGGACGTTAAATGAAAACTTGAACATTGCTATCGAAAGTAGCAACGTTCTAGTTTTCATTTAACCTTCGAATTATTAAGCGGTGCGATTAACTTGGCGAATGTTTTGGTGTGTTGATATCACTCATTTAAAGGGCCGAACCATTCGGAACTTGGCGACCCCTTTTACTAGTTCTGGTTTTTGATATGATATGTATATGATATGATGTGTATACACATGCCTAACCTTACTTAACCCCTTAAATTGCGGTAAACAATCGAGGAACACAGTTTTGAATAGGTTATCAGCGGCTTTCTGAGGAGTGAGATACAACAATGTCGAGGCCCGCAGGGACGAGCCATTGTTGTATATTTCTGAGGAAAGTGGCCGATATCCTATTTATTATCCGATTTCACATCTCCGCCCTACAACAATAGGATAGCACGAGCACAACAAAGAACGAATCGTGCTGACGTTCTTTTGCTCAGAAAGTTCATCAGCAGTGCGAGCAACAATGTGTATACGCAAAGATATCATTCTTTGAGTAATTAGGCCGGCCATGTTTGTGTGATTAGGCTTATGTTTGAGTTATTAGGCATATATTTGTGTGATAAGGTGTATATTTGAGTTAGGCCGATATGTGTGTGATTAGGCTTATATTTGAGTAAGGCCTGTATGTGTGTGATTAGGCTTATATTTGAGTAAGTAGGCCTACATTTGTGCAATTAGGCTTATATGCATTTGAGTAAATAGGCTTACATTTGTGCGATTAGGCTTACATTTGACTAATTATGCTTTATGATTAATATTTACGTGATTAGGCGATGTGATTAAGTAGGCTTATACTTGTGTGGTTAGGCTTACATTTGAGTAATTAGGCCTATTTTCTGTTATCATGCTTATATTTGCAGTAATTAGGCCTTAGGCCTATAAATTAGCATTGGCAAATATTGACGAAACAACCGAATCGTGAAGGGCAAACAAGGAACACAAAGCCCAGTATATGCGTAGTAATTTTTACCTCGAGTATGAAGTGATCAGAAAATAAGAAGTAGGAACCCCTGGCGGAACTTTAGACGGCCCGTCCAGTCCCCTAAATCTATCCTACCAACCCTTGTATTGGTTATACGTAGTCCGTGACTGAATGCAAAGCCCCCCTACGCATAGAAGTGTAGTTAGTGCTAAATTCGGCCACTGCCGCTTGCACCCTTGATGACCACCACTCCAGTTTCTACCGTGAATGGCCGGCCAGAGTTGTAAAGGCATGTATGGTCAAGAATGGTCAAGATGGAAAAGCAGGAAACCAGTGAGGAGAACACAGCAGGGGCTTGGCCCAGTGGTCACCCCTTTTGCTCTGGCCATCCGGGTTGGTTGGTGGGTGGTGGGTGGTTGGGTGACTTGAGAGGATGGTCCATGGCTGGACGAAGCCGCGCCTTGGCTCCCGGTGATTAATTGGGCCAAGCGTTGGTTGTTCGCTGACCACGCAGCCGGCCGTCCAGTATATACTTTCCTTCCTTCACCCTTTGACGGCCATGTTGAAACGAAGGAAGACAAGGCGATCCAGTGACAATACAATGTACGTCTTTGGTTGGTTGGAGCTCTTAAAATGGCCGCCATAAAATGCGAACAGCACGTTTCACCGTATCGTTTGACGACTTGACGCCTGTGTCGCCTTCAAAGGCGCGCGGAAAAGTCCTCATCAAAAGATGATGAATGAGTATGTATTTGTACTCGGAGACAAGTCACTGTCAATCCAATTCGGGTGTTAGATCTGATCACATGCTGGAGTTTCGATCAACCAGGGGGATGGGAGAATTAAAAAGTATACGATACAAGCTGAGGTGGAAAGAAAAGACAATTGCTTCTCTTCCTTGTGTGTATATGTTTGCGAAAAAAGTTGAACAGCTTCTAACGTCATTACCGCCCCCCCCCCCAACCTCCCGCCCCTTTTCCCCCGTTTTCTTTGCGTTTTTGACCTTTCTTGCCCTCTTGGTGGACAGAATCATGAAGAAAACCCATAAGAACAAAACCAAAACCTTTAAACAAACTGCTTTCAAGAGGATCCGTAACACCCATCAAGCGAAGTAAGGCATGTCCCAAAAAAAAAGTCGCAAAGAAAGTCCAAAAAAATGCTGTTCTGTCGGCGCCGCCCCAGTTGCGCATTTGGAAAAGTGTCTCATCTCGATGGGGCGTCGGACGAACGTCTAACTGGAAAATCGTCTAATGGGATAATTGTCTAAAATCTGCCGAAATAAAAAATCTGGAAAACCATCTAAACGGAATATCGTATAATGGATAATCGTATAATGGATAAACGTCTAACTGGACAATAATAAAACTGCGGTTACTGCTTTTATATGTATAGCCGCAGCGAGCGCGGTAGCGCGAGCGAGGCAGGGACATTAGACGATATTCCACTATACGAATATCCTGTTAGACGATTTTCCATCATACGAATTTCCTGTTAGACGACTTTCCATTATACGAATTTCATGTTAGACAATTTTCCGTTATACTGTTTTCCGTTATACGTTCTTCCAATTATGCGATTTTCCAGTTAGACGATTATCCCTCGCCCCCCATCGATTAGTAAACGGTGACGTCCTGGGTTCGAGTGCCAGTCCGGACAGTTGTCTTTTCTTTCTTTTTCAGATTAGTGTATCTAGCAAGACCAGTCTTTAATGCTGATTTTGCTTTGTTAAGATCCAGATCTAGATATTAGTTCCAGATCCAGATGTTAGTTCTAACCCACAATGATGTAGTGGCAGGCTAAACAAAATTGTTGGAGCTAGGGGAGGAGTGGGGGGGGGGGGGCCTTCAGAATAACAATGGCCACAATGCCCAAGATTTTTTTACAGTTTATTAACATGATACTGACGGATTTAGCCGTCCCACCCACCACAACCGTGAACCATGGATGGTGCATTCTCCATTGTACTGAATGTGTTATTTTCCTAAATATGAACAAATGACTGTAAATTATGTAAAGAAAATATGAACAAGGCAAACGGCGCGTATCATACACTAGAAGTAAAACAGTGTAGCAGCCACCTTTATACACTTACGTTTCATCGGAGTGGCGTGACCCGGATTAGACCCAGCACCCCCATTCGGCCCCACATCACTGACATACCGCCTTTGCTAATATGCCCCCTCCTCCACTGGCCCAAAGTTGACTCACTGAACCCGTTATTAAGGTTCAGTGAATCATCTTTATGCCAGTTGAAGAGTGGGCATTACGGTAAAAGCGTTACGCAGTTATCTGGGGGGAAATTGGGGTGCCAATTCGAATCCCTGTCCGCCAAAAAAGAAATTTAAGTGCATGAAGGTGGCCTATTTGTATCACGTTATTCCCAGTGCATGATTTTCGCTCCTTGCCTTGTTTTCACTTTTTCTTTTATTTCTTTCGGGACAGTTTTGCTACGATCAGTCAAACGTACGGTACTATTTCCGAATGCTCTTGTTTTTCTTCTTTTTATTTTACCGTGGGG
Source organism: Lithobius niger (assembly GCA_023313725.1). Lineage (NCBI taxonomy): Eukaryota > Metazoa > Arthropoda > Chilopoda > Lithobiomorpha > Lithobiidae > Lithobius > Lithobius niger. The sequence goes on along the minus strand of JAHWFP010119424.1, from coordinate 7,225 downwards.
TACGAACGAAAATGGGGGAGAAGACGAATGGAGGGGGGGGGGGGGGCCAAGGAAAAGATGTTACGATTAAAAGAATCGCGACAGCACCTACACAAGCAACCACTTAAATCCAGAAAAACCGGACTGTTGCATACAGTTCGGTAACTCCAAACCGTGGCAAATTCAGCAAAGCTTTCTAAATGGCCAAAAGAGAGGGTCAAATCCGTCAAACTAATTCACTTCTTAGTTGTAGCTGATAAGACTGGCTAAGGACGACATGCGCCCTCTTGATTGGCAACGGCGGTGGGCAACGTCCTTCACTACGCGTGGGAGGACGACAGAGGGGTCGTACACACATTCACGTTGGCGGCCATTTTTCCATTTCTTCCTCATGGGTTTCCTCGTGTTTTTCCACTTCTCGGCAGCTGTTCAATCCCAGTTGGGCTTGCACTTCTCCCTCGTGGTTTTCAATTATGAGGTGAGATGGCGCTCATGTTCCTTCGTCAAGCGCGAGCTATTTTCTCATTCTACAGTGCTCTCTCTGCATTTCTTCCTCGTGGTTTTCAATTAAAATACGAGATGGCGCGCATGTCAGGCGCGAGTGCCCGTGGATCGTCTGTTTTGATTGGCCGAAGCAGATCACGCCGTCACACGACTGGTAATCAGAACTTGCTGATGCTATTAGTCCCCGATCGCGAGCTAACGGTATTTAATAATGCAGTTTTATTCATGGCGGACGTTTAGAGTCGCAAATTTGTTTTTTTATTTTTATTTTTTATCCTTCATTCTAAACATGTTTGATGTAAAGGGGGTTTAAGTTGAAGACGGATACGGCGGACACCAACACAAACTTAATCTTACAACGGGCTGAATTTCTAGGCCTAGGGGAACCTGAGAAAGTCCGTAGTAGCTCGCAGCATAGTAACCCGTACAATGGGAGAAAATAACTGAGTTCCATCTATAATAATGACTTGTAGATCGAACTTGCACGTAGCTGACTTGGAGACGCTAACTGTCGATCTTACATGACGTCACCTCCACCACCTGCAACAAAGCTGATGTAAGTTCGTGCAACACATCTGCAATTCGTTTCCCCCAAAACCCCAACCTTTCTTTCTTCCAATACTGCTGAGTCTTTTTTGCTGATACGTATTATGCAACAGAAGATCAGAATAGGGATTTTCGACAAGTCACACCCCCCCCCCCCCCCCGCCACCCCAGACCAGCGAGCGGATAGGGAGTGGAGTGGAGTGCATGGCGCTTCCCGCTCGTTGTGCAACGTCAAGTCAAAAGTCAAATGGAATAGATACAATTTCGTGTATTATAGAAAAAGCCTAAAAAAATAATTAACAGTTTCACCTATTTACAATTGAGCGGAAGGAAGCTGCGTCATCTTCCAATCTTACTGATGGATCCATCCATCCGGATTTAAAGGTACATTCCACCGAACGCCATTTTTTCTCGATTCTCCACATCAAAATCACAAAAACTTACTGCACATCAGAAATCCACAGTCCAAAACGCACAACGTTCAAGTACGGCCCCAAAGTTATATCTAGACACACGCTAGTGTGTCGCGCCAAGTTACGCAACAAACATCACATCAATTCAATTGTCGAGGTTGTAAACCATTGTAGCGCGACGTCATTGCGTCAGTGTCTTATATCTTGAAGCATAGTTGGGCACATTTCAGGTACTTGGAGAAAAATAATAATGCGGTACAAAAGCTTAAATTGTGTTGAAATCGAGAGCAATGACCCACCTGACAAAAATTAACTCGTGTTTGAATGCCAGCTACGCTGCTTTCAAAGCAAGATCTGCCTCTCAATAAAGTTGAAAATGTGTTACTACCTAGCTAGCTAGCTGCTAGTCCGCTCATCCCCATGTTAAATCCCATAGGGTGATTATTCATCGATTCCGAGATAACGGGAAGGCTTCCAGCTATGAAATTGGACGAATGGATGCAGTACAATACGAACTGCGTACCTTTTATGGTTTGGAGCCTGGGGGCGTAACAGGGATGGCGTGGGAGGGAGCGTAAGTACGAAAATATTGTTATAACCATTGTTATTATTGTCGGCATCGTCTCTCATTGGACGGCCAAAGTTCCGACAATGAGAACGTGTATACTGACGTACGTGCCTAGGCACACACTAGTGTATCACGATAAATCTAAACAACGTTGCAAAGGAATTGTATTCACGTCCAATTCACGAAAAATAAACCAAGTGTAAAAACAAAGCAAAATAAACAAAGCCAAAAACTGGTAAGGAGGCCATCAAGTT